>JABUQX010033350.1:60000-79897 GCA_015478945.1 Trachelipus rathkii
TTATTATATATTATTATACTATTACTACTACTAATATACTATATATACTATCGGGGTAGTGCACAACACGTTTCACGGTTTCTCATATCATAGATGATATTATCCGCTATCCGCAAAAAATATTAATGCAGGATGCGATTGCGGATGCGATAGTGAACAAATGATGCGGATTATCCGCATATGCGGATCGCGGATCCGCGGAATTCCGCTAGCAGAACCTTTAATACATATATTATTATATATGTATATATATTTAAACACTATATATACTATATAAATATATATATATATATATATATATATATATAATATAATATATATATATATATATATATATATATAATATATTAATATATATATTATATTATATAGGCCCTGTTTATGTTTTAAGACTCCATCAGTTTTGATTTTGTTTTTTGTTTTTTTTAGCATATTGCTAGTTATATTGAATACTCCAAATAATGAATCTTCAGTGGATGTCATTTACACATGATTACTAACCCTTAAAGTTCGAAATATTTAAATATATATATCCCAAATCACATCTTTATCACTACAATAAAATCTAAAAAAATGAAATATCTCAAAAAGTACCGACCCTCTACAGAAGTTAGCATATTTACACAGGATCTAAGATGGCGGTATATGATAAAGCTCTTACAAAATGCTAAAAAAAAAACACAATATTAAACAAAAAATATTTTTTTCATAAATGAAATATCTCGAACAGTTACGACAATTATGTGAAAAAAAAACCAATTAAAATTGCTATTTCAAAGAATTAAATTAAAAGTTTTAAATGTTAAGAAAATAATCATAAAAAAGATGAAATAGTTTCATAAAAAATTATGGTGCTCGAGCCGACGGCGGACTATTCACCGGGGGGACGTTTTCCCATACACCCGTAAGCCGGCAGGGGGCGGGAGAACCCCCACTCTGCAATCACCCCAATAACACAAAAGAGCGGGGGGTTTCGAGAGACCCTCATTGGCCAGGGCGGAAATATCATTCCCTGTACGTTCCCAGGGAAGCGCGAGACCCCGACTCCTGCCATCTTTGGGGTTCCCTATGGTATTCCTTTTAGTTAAAAAAAAAAAAAAGACAAATTAAAACTGACGAGTCGTAAAACGTAACTGGAACTTCACATTTGAATCATGTTTTTTTTCATTGTTCACAAATATTGACTGTTAGGAATCATATACTAGAAATATAATATTAAAAAAAAAAAAAAAAAAAAATCAAACTCACCGCTATCAAAAAATCAAAGATGCTATATATATATACTACTATAATCATTATATTATATATATATATATATATATATATATATTATATATATTATATATATATTTAACTAATTATATTAATACTAATTTATAATACTTATATATATATATACACTATATTATATATTATATGATAATGTCCACCTACTTACTATATGAATGCGGTTTTCCCTACCAGCCACTAAACCCTAGCAGTAACGATTTCCCTACGGCAGGAACAATATGCTTGTCATTTTGCGAAAAAAAAATATGTCCATCCCATTAATATGAATATTCGGAGTATCTATAAATGAGCAAGGTACACTTTTTAATTAGATTAATTTACGAAATGAATATACAAGCACTTTGCCTCCGAACACAAGAGATAACTTTTTTTACTAGACAAAAATTAATCGAAATTAAAAAAAGGTGAAACTCAACCAACTATTCATGCTCTGAAAATTTCGTATTGAATGAATGAAGAAAAAGAGCAAAAAGTTATCGTAATTTTTCATTAATGCAAAAAATTCATACAGAATGGAAATAAATACTGCTTTGTTTGGTTGTTGATACCAAATATCCCAACAGCAATTTTTTTAAAGACAATACTGTAGATTCATCTTTATTTGCATAGTTCAAGATTTTAGTTATTTTGTTGTGGAGGACATAGTTTTTGTTTCAACTGCCAAAAGAAAACAAAAGACAGAGATACAGGAAAGAGCTCAAAATCGACGTTTCAGAGCTTTCCAAATGCTATATTTTGCCTTTTGTTTAAAGTAAATTTGATTGAAAATTAAGGAAACTTTGAATTTTTCGATGATTGAAACTTGCAGTGGTAAAGTAACGAAATTTACCTTTCAGTCTTAAATGAAACCTTAAAGATAATTCACTCCTCTTATTGCAATCCCAAAACTATATTGAAAATTTTATGTTCTAACGCATTAGCCTTATTATTATTGCAGATATACCCGACATTCTCAAGACTGATCATTATTCAATCACCTTTTGTAATTTAATAAATGAATTTTATCTTTACCGCTATGCTAGGTTTTTTATAATATTACTTTATATTACCGACGGTTGATTGGATTGATTTAAATCAAGAAGATAAAAATCAAATAAAATATCCTTCATAGAGTACAAATATTGGAAGATAATTTGTTTCAAATAAATTTAAATCAATTAAAATTCCTACATTTCCCCTATCTAAATTGGCGAAAATTTGCAAAAAATTTTGTTATTTATTTTACAAATGTTTATCTGCGTATAATTTCGTAGTTCTCAAATCATTTGCAGTCAATACACCATTTTATTTACTAAACTGAACCCAAAAAATTTATGAACATACTTTTTTTTTTCCATTAAATAAAATAATTCATAGGATGAACAATATATATTTATTTATAGCTAGCATAAATCTAATTAATTACAAATAAATACTGTATGTAAAATAATAAAAATATCCCATTTGCACCCATTACTCTTCAACACCTTTAGCCATGAATAAGTTTTGTTAATATTTTCAAATTCATAATTTGTTAATTATCTATGTAACTTTCAAAAATGGGCAAAAAATCATATTCATGAAACAAAAATCTTCAAGCGTTTGTACTTACATGTTTTTAGCACATTATTTGATAAAAAGCTATCGCGAACAATTTGTACTATCAATGCCGAACAGTTTTTGAAAGTAAAACTAATAACCTTTGCAAATTTATCCTCAATCATGTGACTGCAAAAATACCTAAAAATACGTACTCAAGTAGTCGACGCATATAAAACACATGTATTATTAATTATTATTATTTGTATTTATTCCATTATTATTATTATTATTCATTATTATTATTATTATTAATATTATTATTGATTATATTTTTAGTATTATTAATTATTCCTAATTATTCTAATTAATTATTAATTATTTCTAATTATTATTATATTATATTATTTATTTATTTTATTATTATTAAATTACTATTATTATATCTGATTTATATTAATATCTATTATCATATTATTATTATTTATTCCATCCATTTTATTATTAATTTTTACTTATTATTTATTCTCATTTAATCCTTTCTAGTAATTATTATGTTATTTATATTATTATTCACTACATAACAATTAACATTGCTCTTCTAAATTCTTTTGTAGCTTACCTGGATCGGCGGAGTCCGGCCGTCATTGTAAATATGAATCTTTGCATTGTATTTAGTATATAAGTGCCGATTTCGACTACTTTTAATGTGTTTGGCCATTTTCTTATTCTGAGGCCTAATATTTGCCGAAGTGAGGTCGTCTTGTTTGCAGCCTCCACAATTCATTTATTATTATTTATATTATCTATTATTATTATTTATTTATTCATTATTATAATTTATGGGTTTGTATTAGTCATTATCTTCGTAAACTGGTTCATTGGTTCTGCATTAAAATCCCTATTATTATTATTATTTATTCGATTATTATCATATTTATTAATTATTAATTTATTATTATTTTTTACACACATTGGAGCAGAAACAAAAAAAACTTTTTAAAAACAGCTGTTTTTTGGTTTATTTATATCGTTGAATTTTATTGTTTCTTGGTATGCCTGAATCTTAATGACCTTACGTTTTTCATTAAAGAACACCATCATCCCAGCGTTTTTGAAAAAATTAGGTCCATCCCTATTTGAATGGTAGAGACAATATAAGTTCATAGGAATTTGAAATATATAATCATCAAAAATCTTGATTTTTATGCACAAATATTTCATGAAAATCACTTTATAATTTATAAAGTATACGAATATTATATCAATAACGTGCTTAAATCCGTTTTTTCTCAATCTTCGTCGCCTTATAAGATCCATATTCAGTACATTTCTACGAGAACCTCTTATTTTCCACGTCATAGGAAATCTCTCTCCATCGTTTAACATAGCGTAAGCGGACGATAATTTTGGGTTTGTATTTGCTTACTATCCCTGTAAACTGGTTCCATCTGCCAATTCTATTACGTCTCATTCTATTAGATATTCCTGATGAAAAATCATTTTTCAACCTTTTGGTTCATGCATTAAAATCCCCGCACTATAGCCGGTCTATTCCTAAGTACTGCCTTAATATCAACCTATAAAAGCAAAATAAATATATTAAATATATTAAATTACAATAATAAGTAAAGCAAATAAGTTTTGAATATGATTCCTTTCAGACTATTGTTATAATGAAATTATTTGATAATACTATTTTATAGTTGATAGGAAATCCTACTCTTGTTCATGTTTAATTAATTGAAATTACTTCTGCAAGACGTCTTTTGAGTCGCTTCCCAATCTTCTTCTGCGATAATCTGGTCTGTTGTCACTAATTACATGAAACTTCATGGTAATACTATAAGTCCTTATCAATCGTCCGGTCAGTGGAACTACACTTTCCTTTCAATATTTGCTTTCAATTATGCCTGGAAACTTTAGAACAAACGTTATTTTGTAAGCAAATATCTTCATATTTTGAATTTACGATCTAGGATGCAGGGAGGGGTAAGATGAAATTTTACGCTTATGCAGTTTAATTGCCTTCCGCCAAAGAGATTTGATGACTTAACATGAAAATAATTTGCTCTATGCTTTCTGCTTTCAAAATCAGACTTAATTTTTTAATGTCTACTTGATGTTGAAGGTTATAAATGAAATTAAACCGTTCATAAAATAATAGGAAAAATTATTTATCAGTGGTACAAAATATTTTTCATTTACATTTGGTTTTAAGTCTACTGACGTTATCTTTGATGAAGGTTTATGAGTTGTTTTTTTTTAATAAAGATGTTGACCCATTTTCCATTCGCCTGATTTGGGTATAGGTCTTTGAAGAAACTGATGGGAAGAATTTTGGGTGTTAAAGTTTTTTTTATTAATATGATCGAAAAATCTGTTCCGCGGTAAGATTCTTTATACAAATTTTGGAGATTCTTCAAAGCGAAATGTTTCAAGAATCAAGATCTTTAAATTGTGCTACACCAAATCTTGAATTACTTTTTGATAATTTTATTTTAAGGACACAAACACACACACACACACACACACACACACACACACACACACACACACACACATACACACACACACACACACACACACACACACACACACACACACACACACACACACACACACACACACACACACACACACACAAAAGAAAAGAAAGTGTTAGACTTTTATATTAAATGAAAAAATTTACTGCGTGCTATTTATTATCTAGCAGTTTTTTTATAGTAAATTAGCTTTAAATCAGGAAAATATTAGCAAATTTGCATTATTAAACTCTTTTTTGCTGTTCCAATAATTTTAATTGGTTGTCGCTAAAGTCTTTTAAACATCTTCCTTTGTCGCTTATGTTTTATCTTAAATTTCCCCATACGGTTTTTTGCGTACACAGATATATATATATATGCATATATATATATATATATATACATATAAAGGTTTTTTTTTTTATTAGCAGAAGATATATATATATATATATATATATATATATATATATATATATATATATATATATATATATATATATATATATATATATATATATATATTATTATTTTTATGTATCCTTCCAAGAAAAATCAAGTGATCCTCCGAAGAAAGATCAGTGCCTTTGTGTTGGGATTAGAAGTTAGGTTAAGGTTAAGTTTGGTTTTAAGCTTAGGTTAGGTTATTTTAGGTTTTTCTGAAAATCTCGCAATAGTAGAATTTATAATCGGATCTGCATGAAACACCCTAATTTAGTACGATAAATTTAAACAGATGGGAAGAGGTGAAAATCTCTTAAATGAGTAAATGTATTGGTTGACATTTAAGAAAAATAGTTAAATTTTTGTTGATGATAAGCTTGTTTGATTGACGCATCCTTACTTCGTCAAAATAATTGCTTTGTCTTTTCGTTTCTGCCTCGTTCAAATAATTCTTATTAATGATAGTTTGATAAGGCTAAGCGATTTATAATTTTAAGGAAAGGCGACATCTACATCAAACTATTGTGTTCATACTTTAGTTATAGCTATTGACGTTATAACAATTCGAGCCCAAATGGGAATGATGGCTATTGCCAGTCAAAATTTACCCCCAGTTAAAGTTAAAGAAACGCCAAAGATATTTTAATTATGTTTAGGATTTTTTTTTCTTCAGAACAACTCACCAACGAATGGCATATGCTGTTCCTCCAGGCATTCAAAATGCTGCCATTCAGGTCATCACCAGTTAAAGGTAAGCATATCGACTCGCCGAGAGTTCACATGATTCTCTCCTCCTATAGGAATACAGAGATATGAATCACTTGTGATGGTTTATGCCTGCTTTGGTAGAATTTTGAAACGCCATGCAATAGCCGTCAGCCATTTTTAAATTTACCTATTCATGTTTATATACCTATTATAATATTAATTTATACACTGTGTATGATAAACCACACATTAATTTATATCTGAAAGCAAAGAAAATGCAAATTTCAATAATGCGTACATTTAGTTTGATTATAAATGTTTAATTTTATAGTGCGAATTGTGTAGTATTTGAAACATCGATATTTATACTCATAAAGATTCGTCACCTCTCTTCAGCACTAACCATATAATTTATATACTAATATAATTTATACTAAGATTATAAATGACCGATTTTGCTCGTAAAAAAAAAAAACTTTAATGAACCTTTCTAAATTTTTCTTTGGAAATGAATATTACCTTCGTCGGCGCTGATTCTATATAAAAAGTGTTTTATGGAGCCATATTCCCGGCTTTTACAATCTCCGGATAGAGATAAAACATAATTAACATCATCCCTTCACCTTCTCTCGTTGTTGTTAACGTTTTATTTTCTTCATGATTAAAATTAACGTTTTAATGGCTTGACGTATGGGGAAGAGTGAAAACGAATCAGTGAGTGAATCAGTGTTAGGACGCGTCAAAACATGAATCGACTCGAGAATGAATGACTATTATAAAATAGGTGTTTCTTCCTTTAACTTACATGTAAATTTTGGACAAAGGAATTTGAAATAATAATAAAGGTGGAGCAAAAAATGATGAAAAATACTACGTCGAGTAAATTGAGCAATTAAATGTAAGATCTCACTTCTGTTCGCGATTTTTCGCTTCGCTAGACACGTTTTTTCTTGTTTTTTTTTATTTGATAAAAGTTCACACCTCACGGACATAGCCCTATTCTAGGAGGGGAACTTCTCTAGATAATTTCTATCTAGAATCCGGACTAGGAATCGATCCCAGGCCCTTGCCATGCGACCCTGTCGCTCTACCGATTGAGCCACGGTTAGGTATGGTATAGGTAAGGTATGGGGTTCGTTAAATTATTAATAAAAATATGAACAGTGCCTCTTACCTTGGCATTATGGTAGAGTGACTGACTCACGTGCTTGAGGACTCGGTTTCGATCCTTCATACTAATCCTATGAAGAAACTTCTTAGAAAGTTCAATACTTCGATTAGGGCAACGCCCGTGAATGGCAAAACTTTTAATAAAGAAAATTAACTTTCTAACTACTTATTACGACAGGTCTAATGGTCGATATTTGTAAAAAAAAAAAAAAAAAAAAAATCTGGTTAGTTTCTCTAACGAATCCAACAAAACTTAACTTAACCTAACTTAACTTAACTTAACTTAACCTAACCTAACCTAACCTAACCTAACCTAACCTAACGTAACGTAACGTAACGTAACGTAACGTAACGTAACGTAACTCTAACCTAACCTAACCTAACCTAACCTTAACCCTAACCCTAACCTTAAAACCTAACTTAACCCAACCTTAACCTAACCTAACCTAACCTAACCTAACCTAACCTTACCTAACCTAACGCCTGCGGCGGGATGTACGGTAAATTTTTTTGATGTGTCAACCATTTTCCCTGTCGACCACTTTCCCTGTCAACAATTTGGGCTAATTCCCGTTATGACATTTATTTAGAATTTAGATAAAGCCAAACTCTTGGGAAATACAACAGAACAATGAAAAACACTCCCTCCACAAATTTAACATTTGAAATTGTTAACTCCCGCATTAGTAACTTTTCTTAATATACAATATATTGAATTAAGGTTACTTTAGGTGAGGCCTGATATTTCAGACATCCACGACCCCTTAAAGAACCCCTTTTAAAGGAAGCCTTTGAAATTATAACTATAGTAAAATAAAACCTCCTCAGATTTGGCAAAGCAAACCTTAATTCATTGAACAAGTAAAATTGAAACCTTATCTCATTTTTCTTGATAACTTATTATGAGCAGTATAAAATAAATCTTAACACACACACGCACACGCACCTACACACACCTACACACACATACCTACACACACACACACACACACACACACAAACAAACAAACCAGAAAATAGAAAAATGTCTTTTATATGAAAGTTACAAAGAGTTCAATTTCGGCCATACTAATTCTGTGACTTATAATATTTTTTTATTATTGCTTATTTTATCCATGTATTTTCTACTGTTCTAGTTTCAAAACATTAGTATTTGGTATTAGTATTCAGTATTTTTATATAATACAAGAAACCTAATACTAATGGGATGTGGGGGAAGGGGTAATTCTTGTATGTAAGGCTCCTCTTGTGATTAGTACATTGTTTCATATATATGAATGCTTGTAAACGCTCTCGCTGACCTATTCAGTTGGCGTTATCGCTGCGTCAGTAGAGACGCGTTTTAAAACGCTCGTATAGAACGGACCTAATACTGAAGAAAGAAACGCAATTCTAAGATAGGGGCGGAGGGTGATTTTTGTATGAAATATTCAAGAGAAATGAGTAAAAAGAAATTATTTTTATTTTTTTCATTTCCTTTTTCTTCAATTTTATTTCATTTATTTCTTAATTAAGGCATTTCAAGAAAGTATTTTTATAGATAAATTTTAAAGAAAATATGTACACTATAAACACACACACACCTACACACACACAAACACCCTCACTAACACACACACACACACCCACACACAAAACCCACACACATAAGAAAAATTTCTTTCGTTTCATATTTTTATTCGTACATTACACTTCATTAGCTATAATAATAATAATAATAATAATAATTAATAATAATAATAATAATAATAATAATAATAATAATAATAATAATAATAATAATAATAATAATAATAATAATAATAATGGGGCCCGTGTAGAGGAGCAGCGGCGTTTTGGCAGGAATCCGCATCAGCCAGTATGAAATCGCTCGTCTGTCTCAATCGTGAGTGAATAACAGGCAAAATATTTTTCCTTGCATTGTTTTCATATTATGAAATTATTAGCCATCAAAATATTTACGTTACAAAGCACAACCTATTCATCGGCTTCTCTGTCTGTCTCATTTTCGTTTACGGCAACGCGATACGTCTGAACAAACACACACACACACACACCCACCCTCGCACACACTCTGCACACACACACAATCACGCACACACACACTTCAATTCACCTACACATTAACACAATAAATATATTTATTGTAAATATTTCTATGATATATATATATATATGCATATATATATATATATATATGTATATATGATACATATATATAGTTATTATTATATATACATATATATTATTATATATATATATATATATATATATATATATATTATGGTTGGTGCTATTATATATATATAACATATAAATGAAAAACAGAAATAAATATATTAAAGATATTTATATATAATTAAATATATAAATATATATACATACGTATATTATATATATGTTATATAGTTGTTCCAAAGGTTACTGTTGTTGTTGTTACATATATATTATATTATATTATATATTATTATTGTGGAAGAAGATATATATATAGTTATGTTACCTGGTAATGAAATTATTATATTTGCTGATTTTCTTCTAAGCAACTTATTATAATATTATTACAATTAATAATTTCAAAATATATACATATTATTATTATTATTGCTACATATATATATATATACATATTATTACATATTATTATATATAGTTATTATTATTATTATGTTATGGTAATATTACTATACATATATTATTATATATATATATATATTATATATACATATATTATATTATTATATATATATATACATACATACATACATATATATATTGAAGATATTATTATACATATATATAAATACATATTACATTACATATTATTATTATTATTATTACATATATATATATATATAGCATGTTGGAGATTATGCAGCATATATATAATATATATGATATATATATATATATAGAGTTATATATATATATATATATATATACACCTATATATATATGCGTTGGGATAATTACAATTTTGACCAGATTTGGGAAATTCTGGAGCCAAGGTCAATTTAAAGACTTCATGACGGAGTTATAACTTTGTTTGAAAGTGTACAAGTCAAAAGGAAGTAGGAAATATAGATAAAGTGTGTGTGTGTGTGTGTGTGTGTGTGTGTGTGTGTGTGTGTGTGTGTGTTCCAAACTTCTCATTGGTGTACGTGTAAGATTGAGCATAGCTGTTAAGTCTGGGGTTAGAGGATTGGAGAGAGAAAGGATGAGACTGTGAGGAAAGAGAGAGTCGCGCAAACTCTTCCCAGAGGATGTGGTATACGAGTGGAGAGTTCGGAAGAGCCACGTAAATAGTAATAGCGAACTTATATAGAGGAGAGGAGAGAGATGTAACAGTTCGAAGGGCAGAAAAAGAGTGGAGAGAGTTAGTGAGGGCGCAGACAAGTTGTGAAAACGAGAAGCTTTATTACCCACCTTTTCAAGGAGCTGTGTGAGTGGAACCACCACAAATGTGAAGCATACTTATATTGTGACGAACGATTTCCTCTAAAAGTAAACAACTGGGTGGCGTGAAGAAATTCTGAAGGCTCTTCAGAACACCTAACATCACAGAAGTTTGTTTAGAAAGAGAAATAATGTGATTTCTTCCAATTAACATCACAAGTAAAAGAAACACCAAGAATATTATGGACAGAAGAAGGTACGGTATAGGTTGTGTGTTTTAGATAATTATGTTGTTATAGTTGTGTGGAAGATTGGGTGAAGTAAAAAGATAAAAGAAATGAGTTTTTGATACATTGAAAACAAAAGTTTTCTTTGCCACAATTAGAGATTCAAAAAAATTCAGAAGTTAATTTTTCCAAGGCCACCCTTCTAGCATGGGTAAATTGCTGTTAAATGAGACTATTTTCAAAATGAAAGGAATAATGAAGGGGTAGTGTCCTTGGCATAGGAGTGGATAAGTGATAAAGTAATACAGAGAAGATCGTTAATGACAAGCAGAAAGAGAGTTGGGGGGATAGGAGAGAATGTTAAGGAACACCGCTATTATACAGTCGCTATAGAAGGACAGGAAAGAAAATAAGAGAGAATGCAACAGAGTGAAGAATAGAAACAGAAAGAGAGATGTTTACATGTCAAAGCATTGTGCCAGACTCGATCGAAGGCTTTCGATATGTCTAGCGCCATGGCAAGAGATTCATCGAAATGAAGAACGGCAGAGAACCAAGAATCAGAGAGAAGAGTAACAAGGTCGCCATGCGGTAAAAAGTTTCTTACGAAAGCCATACTAGCGATTAGATATAAGATTTGAAGAATCGAGATGTTTCCAAACCTTCCTGTTAAGGATAGATTCGAAAACTTTAGAAAGAACGGAGGTTTAAAGTGATAGTGATAGCTTGGGAGCAGAGACGGGATCCATTTCTTTTGGCAAGCTAAATGAGAGCACGTTTAAAACAAGAAGGGAAGATTGAATAGATAGACAGAGACGAAATAGTTTGCCAAAACAGGATGGAAGCTCGGATGCACAGGTTTTGAGTGCCACAGGAGGAATACCATCAAGACCATAAACCTTCTTAGTGTTAAGCTCAGCAAGAAAGCAGAAATAATGACTTTAGAAGAAATTACAATGTTAGGCATAAATGAGTTGGAGCGAGGTGGAGAAAAAGGAAGAATAGCACCAGAATCGTCTAAGATGAAATAGAGGCAAAGATTAGAGGGAAGACTTCAGATTTAGGGGAAGGTAAAACAGCAGTTGTGCCGTTGGAAGATATTAGAGGAGGGAAAGAGGAAGAAGCAAAGTTTAATTTCACATTTCTTTATGCAAAATGTCGAAAAGGACGGGAGGAAGAGGAACCAGAAAGATTATTGCATTTTCTAAGGAGAAAAAAGTTTTTAGTGTCATGGAGAATAGATTTAGCGAGATTCCGGGATGAAATATGTTGCTTGACTTTCTGGAGTTTGAAGACGACGGTACTCCCTGAATGAGCATCCGGTTATTGTTAACACTGCGACGCGGTGTCCAATGTTCGAATCCCGCTGATGGAGAGTAAAATCTCCTGTGACTCATTCATTTAAGCGGCGTCCCTGTGGTGAAAAGAACGAGAACAAGCAGAGTTAAACCATGGTTTGTTAGGTTTAATTGAAGGGAAATAGTATGGAATGTATGCCTCCATGCCAGAGATAATCACCTCGATAATGAGCTTAGCACACTCTGAAGGACCCCCCAGCCCCACTGAAGCATTACTCATGCCATGGGAAATCAAAGTAGTACGACTGCAAGTCCGACCAATCAGAAGCACTGAAGTGTCAAAAATTGTTTCCTCGCCTGCGGAAGACTTGAAGAGATAAAAGATACAGAGATGGTCGGAGGAACCCATAAGAGGAAAGTGTTTAACAGAATAAGGAGAAAGATTGCACGTTAAGAAAAATGCCTAGAATGTTGGGTTCATCTCAAAGATGATCAGGGATACGAGTAAATAGTTGCACCTACTGCTTTACTGCTTAAGGTCATTTTGGATAGAGAAATAGAAGGCGAGTTCCTCAGCTATATTTTGAGAAGTAGAGAAAAGGTGTTGGTGAACGTTGAAATCACCAAGAATGATGGTTTTAGGGAAAAAAGAAGAAGAAGAAAGAGAGAATGTGCTCTATTTTGAAATTCATAAAGTCGAAGAATTTAGAATAGACAGTTGAGTTAGTCAACAGATATACAGAGTAGATGAATTTAGTAGTAGATTGACAGGATAGTTTGAGCCATAAGGTAGAAAATTCGAAAGACTCCAAATCAGAGATACGAGAACAAGCATCATCACTACACACATAAGTACAACAGCCGACTTTGGAAAAAAAATTGAGTATAGAGAGAGAATAAGAGGGAACAGAGTAGAGTTTCCTCTCGGAACTCTCAAAACATCCGAGTTTCGGTTAGGAATAGGAGATGAGGTTTAGAGGAAGAGAGGTGATGTTCAACTTGAGTTTCGGTTAAGGATAAGAGATGAGGTTTAGAAGAGGAGAGGCGATGTTCAACAAACTGGAAATTAGAGAAAAGACCACGAAAGTTGCAGAAATTAATGAAGAAAGAAGATCGTGCATCAGAAGAGGCTCACAATTCAGTGACGTCACCAGCAACTCCACCTTAGGCAATCAACTTCCAAGTGGTGATGGGGGAGAGGTGGTTGATAAGGGAGAGGCTGTTGATAGGGGAGAGGCGGTTGATGGGCTATTTTTGGAAGCAGCCCCTCTTCGCTTCTCCGAGGATAGTCTTGTTAATGCCATTTTGATTTTATTTTTCAAAAGGAAAGTGTTGTTTGTAATAGTGTAATTTATGGTGTTTATGAATAAAGGAGAGCCTACTCCAGAGTAGAAAGAATGTGGAGATGAGGGCTAAGCAATAAACCATTGGACACTGGAGTGATGGGATATACCCTAACACTCCATATGTGCCCAATGAGGGATCTCATGGCTTCGGATGCGCTACGTCGTCCCCTTTAGGACCTTGATATATATATATATATTGATATATATATATATCTAGTAGATATATATAAATATATATATTTAGTTATATATATATATATATATATATATATATATATATATATATATATATATATATATATATATATATTGTTATATATATATATTATTGGTTATATATATATATATATACACTCATTGATAGAGCCCTTTCTAACCAAGGGAATACAAAAAATCGAAAAGGCTACTGCCTTCATCTGCCCCAAGGAAACTGCTACAAGCACAAGCCAATATCTTGTTACCTAACCGCCCTTAGTGAGGACAAGATTGGAGGAAAATGGATGTAAAATGGGAAACAAGGTTGGAAAAGATGGAAGGGAAACAAAGAAATAGAAACAAGATGTTCGAAATAGCAATATATATATATATATATATATATATATATATATATATATATAGTTATAGTTATATATATATATATATATATATATATATATATATATATATATATATATATATATATATATATATATATATATATATATATATATATATATATAATTTTTCTTTCTTTTCTTTTCTTTTCTCACCCTTGATCATCCTGTCTCAGAGAGGCCATACTTCATTCAAATAAATATCCCGCCGCCGCAACCGGTCTTGTCCACAGATCACCCAGGGCTGAAATGTTACAGATTGCTCTGGGTAGAGAGTGAGAAATGTTTTCTGGGACCTGGTAACAATTTGGACAGACATTTGCAGTGGTTTGGTTGAGGTTGAATCTGTTTTTGTAATATTGTAAGTTTGGGTTTTGGCCTCATCTTAATTTGGTCAAGGATGACTGACAATTCTTGGAAGAGAACTGAATTCTGGTGCTATTTCTGGTGGATATTTGTTTAATGTGTTGTTTGGTGGTCTGCGTCTTGGGTAGTTTTCTGTTATTGTTGTGTGGATTTGTTTGGTGTATGATGTGTTATTTAGTGGAGGTGGGATGTTGTTCAGGATTTGTTTGTAAAGTAGAGCTGGTGAAGAAGGAGATTGTTTAAGTCTGTGGTGGATAGGGTTGGAAAGGACATTATGGCATGGATGTTGGGGTGTTTGAGTTTTGACAAAGAATTGTGTGCCTATCATATCCGGGTGTATGTCTAGACATAGGTAGTATTTTGGTTTCTTCGTGTAGGTGTTGTTGTGATGTTATTGATGTACATCCTATTATGATTAGTAGTGCTTTGTTTTGTGTTGTTTGGAGTTTCTCTATGTTACTTTTAGTCAGTAGTGGCGTAGTTTAGAGTCGGAAGTATGTATTGTTTGTATATGGTGGTGAATGTCTAAATATTTGTTGTTTGTGAAGTCTATGCATGCGATGGTTCTTAATATGTTCAGTTTTCTGTTTGCCGATTAAGTTATGTTGTCTATGTGTTTTGTAAAGGTGAGATGAGTGTCAAGTGCCACTCCTAAGATTTCGGGAGTTTTGTTGAAGGGTATGTCAATGTTCTTTAAGTAGATTTGGTGGGATGTCATGCCAAGTTGGCGGTCAGTGCCCAGTGGTGATTGAAGGGATTGATGATCAATTTGGTGAGGCGGACATTCTGTGGTCTGTTAGTCATGTTTAAAGTTGATTGATGTATTGTTGCGTCAGGTTTGTGACAGTGTTTAGCTTCTGACGTGTAGTGGCCATGGTAATGTCGTCCGCATGTTATGTTTATGTGTTCTGTTTGTGGTTGTGAGAGGTCGGCTGTGAATAGGTTGAATAATGTGGGGGATAGGGTTGCACCCTAGGGTATTCCGCTATTGATGTTTACTGTTCGGGATTTTATGTTGTCTGTTTGTATTTGTGCTGTTCTTCCTGATAGGAAGTTAGAAATTCATTTCTTTAGGTTTGTGGGGATATTTGATTTTGATATTTTGTGGACTAAGTTATGTTTGGGTACTGTGTCAAAAGCTTTGTTAATATTGATTGCTATAATTATTGTTTTACGAAGGGGTTTAAAGTTTAGACCTCTGATTTTGGGTTGGATGATGTTTATGAGGGCGGTTGTGGTTGAATGGTTTTGTTTGAAGCCATGTTGGAATTTGTGGTAGGTGACATATGGTGCTCTTTTATTGAATATGATTTTTTCTAGAAGTTTACGTAGTGTTGATAATAGAGAGATGGGACGATAGGGTGAAGGGTCAGAGGGGTCTTTTCTGGTTTTAATTTGGAATAATGATAGCTTTTTTCCAGATAGGGGGAATGAAATTTAGGCTGTTAGAACTGTTATATATTTGTGCTAATTGGGTTAAAGCTGTGTTCCTTGGGTGTTTGAAGTGTTTGTTTGAGATGTTGTCTGGGCCTGTTGCTGGTGATTTTTAAGGGTCTTTGTATAGTGTTTTCTAAGTCAGTTGTGGTTCTTTCTATTGTTGGGTCGTGGATGCGTTTTATTATCTTGATGGCTTTGATGATTTTCCTGTTTTGAGGGTGTGTAGGTTTTTGACTTTGTTTTGCAACGTAAATTGCAAGAATGTTTGCTTGTTGTTAGATCACTAGTAGAGCGTTCCCTACGAAACCCATACTTTCGATCAGATATAAGATTAGAAGAATTAAGGTGCTTCTAAATCTTCCTGATGAGAACAGACTCGAAAACTTTAAGGAGATCTGAGGTTAAAGTGATAGGACGAGAGTAAAAGGGTTGTGTGTGGTACCCCTCACAACCCCCTTACTATTGTTCTATCTCTTTATGGAGAACGGAGGTTAAAGCGATAGAACGGTAGTAAGAGGGTTGTAAGGGATCCCCCCTTTTTCGGCACAGGTTTTATGGGCGTATGTTTACAGCAAGAAAGAAAAGGTCGAAGTGCAAAGACAGAGACGAAACGTTTAGCAAGACAAGGATAGGACAACATTTGAACTAGATTATATACGAAACATGCCACATCATGAAAAAACATTACGGGTTGTTATGGAAAACGTCATTATGAAAACACATTCATGTAATGCAGCTTAGAGATATCTCAAAAATTATGTTTATCATACATAAGCCTTTTTTTAATAGTGTTCCCTGTGGTTTGATGAAAAAAATCATGGCTCACAAGTTTCCTCATTAAATCCATATGCTAATATATATATATATATATATATATACACACACACACACACACATATATATATATATATATATATATATATATATATATATATATATATATATATATATATATATATATATATATATATATATTGAATTAAGTTCTACAAACTAATTGCAAAATTGTAATAAAAATGTTTTACTAGATATGGATTTCATTTCCTATAGTTTTCTAAATCTTTTTAACTATCTATTTATGAAATGAACAAACACACACACATACCAACACATACACACACACAAACACACACACAATATTATCAATATATTCGTCCACATATACATACACATATCTATTTATATATATATATATATATAGAGGGTATATATATATATATATATATATATATATATATATATATATGACGATAGTGAAGTGTGTGTAAGAATAAATGGAGTCGAAAGTGGTCTTTTATTAATATTAATATCGAAGTGGTGTAGGGATGTGTTATGTCTCCTTGGTTATTTAATTTGTATATGGAACGGGTTATGAAAGAATTAGAGGCGAGGGTGGCAGGGGATGGTGTTAGAATGATGGAGAATGGAAGAGAATGCCCTACCTATTATATGCGGATGATTTGGTTTTACGTGGTGAATATGAAAAGAGTTTGAGAGGATTGGTAGAGGGGTTTGGCAAGGTGTGTAAAAGGAGGGGTTTGAAAATAAATGTAGATAAGAATAATGTTATGGCAGTGAGTGAGGAGAGTCCGCGGTGTGAAATCATGATAGATGGTGAGCAACTGGAACAAGTATCTGAGTTTAAATATTTAGGATATATGTGGGATGAAAAGTCAACAGATGGCTTAGAATGTAGTAGGAAAGTTGTGAATACAGGAAGGTGGCTGGTGTAATTAAATCCTTGGGGAATGTGAAGGTACTAAGTCTTGAGTGCGCTAGGATTTTGCATGAGGGTATGTTGTTACCTTTGTTAATGTATAGTAGTTAAACTATGGTCTGGGATAAGAGGTATATATTTAAGGTACAAAGTGTTCAGATGGACAATCTTAGGATCTTGTTAGGTATGAGAAGAATTGGTAAGATGAGGAATGAACGTATTAGAGAGTTGTGTGCTGTGAAAAAAGGGGTAAATGAGAGAATAAATGAAAGTACGTTGAGATGGTTTGGTCATGTGGAAAGGATGGATGATAGTCGGTTGGTTAAGCGGATGTATATTGGTGAGTGTGCTGGGAATAGACCGGCTGAGAGACCGAAGAAAAAGTGGATTGAGTCAATGAAGAAAAAGTGGATTCAGTCAGTAAAGGAATACCTGAAGGAGAAGAATGTGAGTTTGGCAGAGGTGAGAAGAAAGGTGCATAGCAGGAGTGAATGGCGGGGTTTTGTGAGGGGTATGGTTGCTTGCTTTGCCCAAGGGATGAACCCCACATTGACGAGATACAACAGTGAGGGTCAGTCGCAGTCTCGTGAAGCCCCAGGGTGGATTTTTCTGATTGTGACGAGTTCTCACTGGGGGTATAAATGGGACGGTAAAAGGAAGGGGGTCTTTCTTTTCGACTGGCCGATGCTTCAGTAGCGAGTAATTTTTTTAAAGGTTTCCACCGCTCACTGTCATAGCCCCTTTAAAGGAGGGAATTATTATAAAATAAAAGAATAAAAGAAAACCCATGTACCCAATCCTAAACCTAGCTTAAATGTCTCGAGTGAGAGCAGATGGGAGCCTTAGAGAGGAAGATTATATACAGCAGAAGGAACAGATAATGTCCGGGAGTTTCACAGAAGGCAGGTGGATGGAAAGAGGGAATCACCACAACAAGCACACAGAGCATCCCTTGTGTTACGAGGGCGACCCCATGGTGGTGGAATACGAGAGGAAAACTCCCTCAAGGACCTGATGTTGTAGCAAATATAGTAAAAAGATAGTGCGTCATCGTCACGTCGTCAAGGGAGTATGAAAGCAGGGGACAATTAATTAACATTGTCCAAAAGAAGGGCGGAACGGGAGCCCTCCAAAATGTGAGAACAGTGTTCCATACAAGGGCGGATAAGACCCTTTATATAATTGAAGCAATTATATATATATATATATATATATATATATATGTTGGTTATATATATATATTTAGCAGTAAGTATAGTATATATTATTATTATATATATATATATATATATATTATATATATATATATATATATACATACATACATTATTAAAGAAGAAGATATATATATATGTTATATTATTATATATATATATATATATATATATATATATATATATATATATATATATATATATATATATATATATATATATATATATATATATATATATATATATATATATATATATATATATATATATATAAGGGCGCAGAGCAACTGATGTGTTCGTTCCTCTCTCCCCCAAATTTTGAGACCAAAATATTGAAAACAGAAAAAATCAGCATTGGGAAAAATTCATCCTCGCTCGAAAGAAGATTCCAACCCCCCTTTCAGGTATATATATATATATATATACATATATATATATATATATATATATATATATATATATATATATATATATATATATATATATATATATATATATATATATACCGGCGGCTCGTGAACCGAAAACATAAATCAATTTCCAATATATATATATATATATATATATATATATTGAAGGGCGCACGAACGCGAAAGTGTTTCACGATAAATGAACGGTTAAACACCAAATCTAACTGAACGAAGTACAATG
>JABUQX010033351.1:0-32145 GCA_015478945.1 Trachelipus rathkii
AAAGAGAGAGATAAAATAAATACATCTAGCGTCTAATATTTTCATACTATCTAGACTATAGCGTCGGGCGGGGTGACCGGCCCGCCTCTTAGGAGGGGTAATTCGGTCCACTCTAAATAAAATAAAAAAATATAAAAAAAAAAAAAAAATTTTCGCTCATCATTTTAATAGCCACCGCGGTAGTCATACACAGTTTTATTTAGATCATTTTACCATATAAAGTTTTTTTATATATTTTAAAAAAATGTTTAGAAATTAGATATCGTAATCGTACTAATAGAATGTCAAACTTCTTATGAAAAAATGTGAGTTTTTTAACTTCCTTATAAAATGAAAAATTTTGGATCGATTTTAATTATTTTTTCAGTGGATAACTCGAATATAAGCTTTAAACTGGCAAAAATTTTTGATCCAAAGCAGTAATTAGTGGCTAAAAAACCGAAGGCCAACTTGTCCGATTCCACCCCGCCGTAAAAATTGATGGAGGGGTGGTCTTCGGACCACCCATTGTTTTTATCGTAATGAGTAACTATTAATGTAAACTTTATTACGTATAAAATTAATTTTAAATGTAATAAAAAGTTTCTTAATATTAAGTGAAAATTTTTTAAAAACAAATGAATTTTATAAAAAAAACGAGTTCAAAAAAAGTGTCAAAAATTTTTGGGCGGAGAGGGGTGAATCGGACCACTTTATTTATATTCGTATTTTATTTATCATATTGACATTTTTATTAACTTTTAGAAATTAAATATGATAAATAATTTTATATTAAGTAAAATAAAAATAAAAATTGAAATTATAAACGTCATTTAAAAATTTAAAACAGATGGTCCGAGTCACCCTCAATGGTGGCCGCTTCACCCCTCCACGGTCGGGCGCTGACTCGTCGTTATTCAAACTTTAATAAAACTTTTAGTATTATTAGAATTTACATTATTATTTTTTTTTGTGTGCTTTTTACCTACTATAGAGCCGTGATTTACAAAAAAAAAAAATTTCAAAAAAGTGCATTAGGGGAGAGTCGGGAGACAAAGTTATACCTAAAGTGGTCCGCGTCACCCCGCCCGACAGCTACCTATAGTATGATTTCCTTTGACTCCTTTTTTGGTAATAGTAGTGCAGAGGGGTGTCACCCCCGATTTTTATAAAAAAATAATATATAGCTACTCTAAAAAAATAATAATGAAGAATAATGAAAACAAAAATTCTCACTCTTTAAATAGGAAAATAAGTTACAGCCTCAAAGTTATTAAAACTCTCAGAGGATTTTCTTAATATAAAAAAAATTATTTTAAAAATCATAGGATAATATACTCTAAAAAAATAATAATGAAACCTAAAAAAAAGGAAAATGATTTAAGTCTTTAGGAAAAAAGTTAGAGCCTCCCAAAGTTTAAAATTTTCTTATAGACTTTTTTAAATAAAAAAAAAAAAAAATTAGTGGACCTCGTGCTCTTTTTAGGGCCATCCTAGTTCAGGTTCTGATAAGATTTGTTAATTCTATATAGATTTTCCCTGTATAACCTGTATATTATAACCTGAACTAGAGGGCCTAAAAAGTGACCTAACTTTGTTGGATCAAAAATGAAAAGTCTATGGGAGTTTTAACAACTTTGAGAGGCTGCAACTTTTTTCCCTAAAGAGAGCTAAAAATTTTCGTTCATTTTCATTATTCTTCATTATTATTTTTTTTGAGTAGCCTATAGGCTATCCTATGATTTTTATAAAAATTAGGGGTGACCTCTCTGCACTACTATTACCCCTTTTTTTTCTTAATGTTTTGCCAGGTTGCTGCACCATCTTGAGTACAGTCTTAAAAATTTTCTGATAATTTTGTAACTATATTTTTAGTTTTCGTATATACAGTATGTACAAAATTGGGATAGAGGCATAAAGCAATACAAAAACTACCAATACCTATAGCTATGCGATATATTGATCCAATACCGTTAGGGCCCAGGGGGGGGCCTACTATTATTATTATTATTATCATAAGGGCTTACCAAGCACTACTCACTGAAAGATTAATTAGATTTTGGGGTAATAATTAGGTTAACAGCTATCAGTAATATCTAATCGAGCTTACAGGGCCAAACATACTATGAAAATATGGCTCCTGTACACAGAAAATAATAATAGTTTTTTAATAATAATAACAATAACAACTAGAGGTGGACCAGTTGATTCTCTTGCTAATTTCTCATCTCACTCTTTAATCCCTACATAAAGTTAAAAGGATACAATCAAATTTATGTAATGCAGGACCTCAGTTTTTGCTTCCTAAGGAGTTAACACAGATTAAAATTGTTTTGAAGACTTCTTATAGCTATATAAATATTTATTTAACAATGTAATAGATAAAACTTTAATTATTTTTGCTTTAGTATTGGTATCAGTTAAGCATTGGTCATTTTTTATTAATATATATATATATATATTATATCAAAAAATATATATATATATATATATATATATATTAATATATTATATAATATATATATACACCGGTATATATTTATTTAAAAAATAGCTCTTAAGTAATTTCACACTGCTGGGATATGAACCTGGGCCCTAGCAGATGTCCGCGTAAGTGTTTGACGTAACACAAGCCTACGATGGACTAAAAGAAAAGCGCGAGAATTGTTCCTGTTGGGTGGGTGATATCACCCACCCAACAGGAAACCATGACGCACTCCCTACCCTCACCTCACTCGGGCGTAGCGACAAACGGGGCAACCGCACAGGTGAATACTTTATAATTCAAACACTTACAGCCGGGACATCTGCTAGGGAACCCAGGTTCATATCCCAGCAAGTGTGAAATACTTAAGGTGGGTTTTATTTTTGAAATACCTATCACACTGCCATTGAAATTTGTAAGCAGTTGTGTATATAATATATATATATAATATATATATATATATATATATATATATATATATATATATATATATATATATATATATATATATATATATATATATATATATATATATATATATATATATATATTTATAGAATATCTATGTGGATCATATTATATAAGATATATATATATATATATAATATAGTATATATATATTATATATATTATATATATATATATATATATAATATATATATAGATATGGGTGGCCTCAATGAGGCTCGTAAACCGCATGCAGCTCTTGAAACCAAGGGTATAAATAATACAAATTTTAAAAAGTATATATATATTAAATATAATGAAAACTCTGCCCAGCTTGTGACAATGCTTAATTTTTGTAAAGACCAGGCAAGGTTATTCATGCACCACATTCTTGTGGACTTGGCAACACTGCACACACGTCAAGCTGTGTGTTGACATGAAAACTCTGTGCATTCTGACATGGCGTTATTTTTCTTTGTGCATTTCAGTTGAGTACAGTTGTGGCCTAATTGCTAGGGTCCTAGCAGTTGCGATGCTGTCTAAGAAGCATAAATATGAAGAGGAGAATCGAGCTTTTAATACAGAGTGGGAGAAGAAATTAGTTTTTTTTAGAAAGAACCAGCAAGCTAATGTGTCTTTTGTGTCAAATAACGTTGTCACAGTTCAAGGCTAGTAATCTAAAACGCCATCATGACACTAACAACAATGGTTTCAGTAAAGATTTTCCTGTTGGCTCTCAGTTAAGGAAAACTAAATTAAAATCATTAAAGGAAAAACTTCATGCTCAAAGTAGAGATATGTCAAATGTTTACCAAGAAAGCAGATTTGACTATTGAAGTTGGCTTCGTCTTGGCTTTTAATATTGCAAATGCAAATAAGCCTTGCACAGAGGGGGAGTTTGTTAAAAAGAATATGACAAGTTATTTCTATTTTTGAACCCAAAAATAAGAAACTGCAGAAACTGATCAACCAAATGCCCTCTGCTAGACACACAATAGAAAGTCAAGTTTGTTTCCGTATTAGTAGCGAATCTTAAATAATTTAAAAAAATATATATGAGAGTGCTCAGCAGTTAGTCTGGCATTGGACGAGTCTACAGATATTGAAGAGAATCCGCAACTAGCCATATTTGTGAGGTGTGTGTCAAAAGACTTGGAGGTGGTGGTTTAATAGCTCTCTTAGACCTGGTTACTTTGAAGGATATTACTTGTGGTTGTGACATTAATGAAGCCCTGGATGGTATTGAATTGAAAAACTCAGTGCCTATAGGTAATATTGTCAGCATTGCTACCAATGGTGCACCATCCAAGACAGGTACGAAACAAGGGCTTATTAGGCTTTTAAATGCTGGCACATCATACCCTGATTTCCTACTTGTACATTGTATTATTCACATAGAACATTTAGCAGCAAAATATTTTCAATATCTGCATGTTACGCAGGTTCTACAAATTATGAATTGCATGAACAATGATGAGCTTCCTGATGATGTATCTTGATACTGCTTAGTGAGATGGCTATCAGTAAGCAATGTTCTGGGCACATTTTTTCAATTACTTGATCCAATCAAACAGTTTATACAAGAAAAAGAAAAATCTTTACCTGAACTTAATGACCCCCAGTGGTTATTAGATTTGGCTTTTTTTTTGTTTACAGATGTGATTCAGCGAATCAGCATTTACAAATGCCAAACATATCATTCCAAGGAAGAGAAAACTTATTTCTGATATACAGCAGAGTGTTTTTAGCTTTCATAGCAAGTTAAGATTCTTTCAGAAAGACCTTGAGACTAAAGCATTTGCTCATTTTAAATGTTTGAAGAAAATTACTGAAAGCCTTCCTGATGTTCAGGTGGAAACAAAAGATTATTTGTGTAAAATGTCTGGTCTAGCTGAAGAAATCAATGGCAGATTTAATGATTTGAGAACACCTAAACCTTCATTTTCATTCCTGGAAAATCCTTTTGCTGTTGATGTTGTGATCGATGGCTGTCAGGTTTCATCACCAATTACAAAGGATACAGCAGCTGTAAAGTTGGAGCTACTAGAACTGCAAGAGGACAAAGGGCTAAAAGGACTGCAACGAAGTGGCATTTTGGCCAAAGAATTTTGGAAGTCAGTTCCAGAAGAAAAATACCCACTAACAAAAAGTGTGATAAGAGACTTGTCTCAATATTTGGGACTACTTATGTGTGTGAATCACTGTACTCAATGCTCAAGTTCATTAAATCTAAATATCCATCTGAACTAACTGATGAACATTTAAGTGAACTCGTGCGAAAGGCTCTTACCAATTATCAGCCAGATTTCAAACAACAGCAAAAATGAACACTTGAAAAAGCACTTGTCAATTGTAAAATCTTATTTCTTGTTGTATAATTGAACAATAATAATATTATAAATAAATAAATTAATAATGTTAGTAATAAATGTAATAAATAATAATGTTTGTAATAAATGTTGCTTCATTTTTTATAGAATACAAAATATGTGTTCATTTTTTAAACCATTAATCTCTTTAACAATGTTGCCAGCTTCATAAATTTGTGGCTCCCCAAAGTTAAGGTTAGTGGCCACCCCTGACATATATGTACGGTATATATAAAGAAAGAACATATAATGGGAAGATAAAGAAATTACTGCCTTCTCTGGGATTGAACCACTGGTGGCATAAAGAAATGAGGACAATATACCCAATTGCTATACAACTGAGCTATCTCCAACCCAAAAAGTTGGATTCAAGAAACAGTTATAAAGCAAACAAGCCTCGGGCCGTCAAGGCGACATCACCAGGTGTCCCAGCCTGTCCTATCCTCATTCTTTATAATTTTTAGATGTTAAATATTGCATATTAACTCGCGATTAGAAGGATTAATTGAAAAAACATATTTCACATTTTTACATCTTCTAATTGCGATTAATATGCAATATTTCAACATCTAAAATATAAAGAACGACGGGTAGGACAGGCTTGGACACCTGGTGATGTTGCCTTGACGGGAGCTCAGTTGCTTATAACTGTTTCTTGAATCCAACTTTTTTGGGTTGAAGGATAGCTCAGTTGTATAGCATCGGGTATATTGGCCTCATTCGCAACAGGCGATGGTAAAATCCCGAAGAAGGCAGTAATTTCTTTAATCTTCTCCCCATTATATGTTCTTTCTTTATTTACAATCTTCTAATTGTGATTAATATGGCAATATTTAATATATATATATATATATAATATATATATATATATATATATAATAATATATATATATTAATATATATATATATATATATATATATATATATATATATATATATATATATATTATATATATATATATATATATAATATATATATATATATATATATATATATATATATATATATATATATATATATATATATATATATATATATATAATATATATAGTATATATATATATATATATATATATATATATATATATATAATATATTATATATATATATATATATATAAATATAATATATTGTGGTAGGTTTTTGATTCCCACCACAATAGAAAGACGTGCTCACCTGTAAATCTCGATGAAGTGCACACTGTTCTCGGAAGGGTCAGCCTCTGAATTAAGATATCCAATTTCACTGTGCTGACTTCTTCTGTTGATGGGAAATTCACAAAGCAGTGGAAGTCTCAATTTCGTATTAGAGTTGTTCCTATTCAAAACCCTGGCTCTTTCAATACCCTGGAGTGACTTGGAACGATGATCTTCTACTTGTAAATTCGCCTTCTAAATATTATGATTTTTCCTGTGAAAAGGACTATATTGGATTAATGTGTTCTTAGCAAACCAAGTAAAGTATACACCATGTATTTTCCTCAATATTTCAAAATTCTGCAGCAACAGCGATTTGGAGATTACTTACTCTATTTCCTTTTGTTACTCAAATTTTTACCACCATGTAAGAACTTACAATGGAAACCCTCTGCTGCCTTGATAATTAAAGAAAGACACAATTAAGGTATTTATTAAAAGATTTTCCAAAAATTAAATTTTTTCCAAAAAAAATCAAAACTAACTAATGAATAAATTAATAAAAATGAAAATCATATATATATATTGCATATTATGCATACATATATATATCCATAGAAAAAAAGAATGAACAAGAAATAATGAATTTAATGAAAAACAAAAAAAAAAGTATCAAAAATATTATATATAAAAACAAAAATAATAATAAATTATACTATATACCGGTATACTACGACAGAACTATCTAGCTTCTTTCCTGAATGGGGCAACAATAGCAATTCGACTTTGCGGGGGCGTGGAGTCCGTTGTGTGTGGTGTTGAAACTGTTTCTTTTTTCTTTTCCTTTTCTAGAAGTTTTAACTCAATAGGTCTTCCACTCTCCCGCAAGCGAAAGATATGGCTCTCCCTTCACCAAAAACGATCTTTATATGTAAAGACTATGATTAATTTTTTTATTTGAGGAAAAATATATATAGCGTCGGGCGGGGTATATATATATATATATATATTATATATATATTATAATATTATATATATATATACCATATATATATATATATATATATATATATATATAATATAATATATATATATATTATATATATATATATATATATATATATAATATATATATATATATATATAGCGTCGGGCGGGGTGACCAGGCCGGCCTCTTAAGGAGGGGGGATTCGGTCACTCTAAATAAAATAAAAAATAATAATAAAAAAAAAATTCCGTATCATAAAATAGCCACGCGGTAGTATACAAGTTTTATTTAGATCAATATTTAATTTTAGAAGTTTTTATATTTTTAAAAAATTTGAAATAGGGGTAAAACCGAAAGTGTTTGTTGCCGTTCAGATGATTCTGTAACGTTGATCATCTTTTGAATAGGAAGAATTTGTGAGTGTTTTGGTTAACTTTGTCGTTTTTATATGAATATTGTTGAAAAATTGTGGATCGATTTTAATTATTTTTTCAGTGGATACACTCGAGTATGTTAGCTTTAAACTGGCCAAGAGTAAATTTTTGATCCAAGCAATATTTAATAAAAAAAAAAAAACGGGGCCTAACTTGGTCCGATTCACCCTCGCCGTAAAATTGATGGAGGGGTGGTCGGACCACCATTGTTTTTCGTATTTTCTATTTAATTATTGACATTTTAATTAATTATACCACTTAAAAATGTAATAATAGTTACTTTTCCTAAGTGATTACTTCATTAAAAAAATGAAATTTTTAATAAAAAAAACCGAGTTCAAAAAAGCGTAGAAATTTTAATCCAATTTGAAACTTAATTTACCGAGTGCGAATGTGTCAATTTTATATTCGTATTTTTAGAAATGATCTATTTATATTCTTCATGCTTTACTTAATAGCGTTATGCTAAAAATGATAAAATAATTGTTATATTATAAAAAAATTTAAAGTGAAAACAGTCAAAAAATTATACGTAAAAGAACCGAATTTAAACAATGGGCCGAGTCACCCCTCAATGGTGGTGCCGCTTCACCCCTGTTTTCCACGGTTTCTCTCAGGCTGACTCTGGTTCGTTTGAGATTGTTTGTTCAAAAACTTTAATCAGAGACTTTGTATTTATGTATAGAATTACATTATTATTTTTTTGTGTGCTTTTATGCCCGACTATAGGGCCGTGATTTACAAAAAAAAACAAATTTCAAAAAAGTGCATTAGGGGGAGAGTCGGGAGACCCAAGTTATACGTAAAGTGGTCACGTCACGGCCGACGCTATTAATATATATATATATATATATATAGTATATAGTATAGTATTGTCTTTTATATTATCTACATGGTGTTATACATCAAAATTATCGGTATTATTTAATATTATATATCTTTTCTAATGTAATTGAAGTTTGTTTGTGATTTATTGATAAAACCATAAGTGGAAACATTTAGGCAAAAAAATTATATAATGAATGATTACATGTTAGCTTCTAATAAAATTTATGTCTGCTTTCGGACTTCTAACAAAAATGAAATTAATGTCTGCATAAAATGGTTTTCACATTTATCAGTATTCATCTGCTTTACATTGTCCTCCTAAAAAGTGCTCTTTTCTCCTATAAGTTATGTGAACTTTGCTTGTAATAGAAATAGAAACTTGCTAGTCTTAGCGACAACCCTCAATCTACGTTACAGGTTATATATATAAACTAAGGAGATGGATGAAGTACCTTAGGAGGTGATGATGCCATTTTTGGCACAGGAATTTGTAAAAATCAGGTGATGAAACAGGTGGCGAATTAAGACTTCCCTTGGCGGGACAGTTCACCCCGTTTTCCTTTTCTTCAGGTAGATGTCTGTGGACACTAGGAGTTCCAAGACTGAAGAAAGAATGCGTTCCAAGACTGGGACCTGAGAACAACAAAAACACTTAAGGTTGTCATGAAATCTTCTTCATCTCACCAGCCATTATATTATCTTAAGTTTATTAATTAATTCAGATATCAAACATAAAACTGTAATTGACGTTACGCTAAATATATACAACTATCTCTGAATTTCTTTTATATACAAAAAGGTACTTGATTTTAACTTTAATTTACTAGGTATAACAATTCAAATAATTTACTTTTCTTCTTAAAACAAACAAAGATACAAAGATAGCAAATTAATTCAATTATGTACAAATTTACAGAATTCATTACTTTACTCTATTATTAGATTATTGTTATTTATAACCCCTATTAATTTAACTTTAAAGGCAAAAAACTTATGCCAACCCAGACAAAACAATAAAACCTCTATAATCACCCTTCAGTAGGGACCAGGATGCAATGTCCAAGATGTTTAAAGAATTCCTTCTGGCGTCAATAAATTTAAAGATGTTAATTTATTTATTTTTCCTTTCCTTGATGGTAAATCTCTTGATAATGATTTTAAATCTTTCCTAGCTGTGGGATGGGGAAGACAAAGACATGTTAATCCACTTCATTCCTCCCCACCCGTCAATTCCAGCATTGACGCACATTGGACACTGGAGTTATTCCCCTTCTTTTTCAATAAACCAGGGGTCATTTCTTCTTAATAATTTTCTCTTTTCCAACAAAATCCTTTTCTTCCCAAATATTCATCAAAACAATTTTCAAAAGTTTTTGTCACAAATCAAATAAATTCTTTTTCAAAATTTTTAATGCTATAAAAATTCCTTTCACTTAATAAATTTCAACAAAATAAAACTTTTTTCAAATCTTCTTTCCTAAATCAATAAATACTTTCTTAATTTTTCCTCTCAACCAATAGGTTTTCTTTTTCTTTCAAAACCATTAAATAATCTTCTGTTCAAGAACTCAGTAATCAACAAAAATAAAACCAACTTTTCTCACAATTACAAAAAATAATTCTTTCAAAAATTTTCTGTTCTCAAAATCAAAATTAAAACATAAATAATAAACTTCTTTTATAGTAAGGTCTTCCTTCATAAGAAGAAACAAATAAAACTTTCTTTTCTTTCTCTACAGAACTGTAGAACTGAAGAGGAAACTCTGCGTTTATTCGTCAAATGTATCAAATATCTGACGAATACGCCCCATCAATTCCGTCAAAGACAAAGTTGGCTCAAACACTGACAAGAACCCCTGGGTATGCACCAGAAAGTCTTGCACCCTTCGTACCAACTCGGCATGTACATCCCCCACCCCTCCAATAGCTGTTGGTCTTAACGTTGGGACCGATGGTCCGGGTAATCTTGGCACTGGAACCACGGATACTGGTACATCCGGCGAAACCATTCCAGAACTTGGGGCTGGGGCTACTGTTCCAACTACTGACTCTGACCGTTGCGGTCTGCTACTGACGGGTCGCTGATACGGTGTCTGCCGTTCCCTCCTTTGAACCACAGACCGACTTCGCCGTTCCACTACGACATTTGATGTTCCACTTAGTATGAGAGGGTCTATGTCCCCGAATCTTATTGGTGAATGGCGGCGAGGACGAGGCGTGGAAGTTATTATTTCCGCCTCGGGGGTAACAGGGTTAATTTGTATTGTGGAAGTAGTTGCTTCGGGAACAATAAAACTGTGAATAAAACTCCTCCCTCCTTCTTCTCCGCTAGCGTCACTGACAATGACCATTTCTTCCAGGGGAATCCGCACATTGTCCACACTTTCACTCTCTGGTGTGGTTGTCTCGGCGACTACGGGCGGTTCCTCTTCTTCTGTCTCTGATGGTAATATGGCTATTCTCATTTCTTCCCCAAAACTTCCCGACGATCTCATTTTCTTAAGAATTCTCCTGCTTAGCGCACGGGTTGGATGTAATCCGTCCCGTAGAAAACTCCGCTCCCCCAAAGTGTGTATTTGTCCTCTCCAAAACTGCTTACTCTGGGTCCTCATGCCATACATATCCCAGACAGCATACATGACCGGGTACGAGTCCTTCCGATGCCAGGTGATATCCGAGGTCCGTAACAGTCTAATATGCATATGCATTTGTGTAGCCTGCATATTTAAGATACTATCTGCATATTCGGGAGCCTGATTGTATTGATCCTGAACGCCGGGAGGATAATTTTGGACCAGTTGCCGATTGTACTCAACTAGATCCAGGAACGGGGGAATCATTAATATCACTTTCATTTGAGGGTTTATTCGTTCGCACTTCTTTACGAAACGCGAAAAGCGTCGTGCGAATTCATCATTCTGATACCTAAAGTCCGCTACGGTAACCCAGTAACGTCCCGGTCCTTCATGAGAGTTCGGGTCCCTCAAATAAACCTGCTTGTAGGCTTCGGGTATGATCGTAAAGATCAATAGATGAGTGTAATGTGGTTTGATGATATGATCCAATAAGTCATGAAAAAAATTTAAACCCTTTCCTGGGTATGACTCGAAGGTGACTTCGGCTCCTGGGAGTAGTTCCGGGGTAAATGCATCCTTTATATTCTTCACCCAGGAGTGTCCTAACACCAGAATCTGCAAAAAAAACAAAAACAAAACAATCATTAAATTTAAATCCTTTTTAACTTTATAATTTTATATATATATAAATTGTATTTTATTATATTTTTTTATTATATATTATATATATAATATATATATATATATATATATGATATTTATTTATTATATAATATGTAAATTATTAATTACTCTTTCTTTGCTATTTTTGATTTATTTTAAATTTTCCCTTTTATTTCGTGCCCTTCTTTCTATCATGAAGGGAAAGACGATTGGTAAGTCCTGACAAGGCCCTCGCGACCGAGTATATGGACGAGTATTGCCTTCTCTTATAGACGTAAGCTCCGTTAGCCTTAATTATTTTACGTCCTCGATCCATTACAGGGACAGCTCTCAGAAGAATTTGCTGATACTTACTTCATTTTGCTCAAATATATCTAGTATGGCCCTCTATTTCGGCCTTTTCATTTAGGGGTAATTATCCAACTATAGGGGTTGAATTGCTTGAATGCGTTTTCCTCAAAGGTTTTAAATTCAGTGGGGTAAGATTCCTTAAATTTTTCTGGGGGGAGCTTTGCATAGACTCCACAATCGGAATTCGGCCCTCCCGCTATCCAAATCAGAGGAGTCCCACGCTAAATATTCATTCACTGGTTCTTCCTCCTGATGAGCTATACTAGCGGATCCTACCATACTATCTATTTCTAACTGCTTACTTCCTATTTCCTTATGTAATATTTTTCCTAACCCTAAATTTATCTTTTCTTGTTCTTTTAAAAGTTCTTTAAATTTGTTTTTAATGGTAGCCAATATTTCTTCATCAATAGTGAATCCTACAAATGAATCATCGTCATCGTCATCATCATCATTATCAAAATCATTTATCTCGTCAGGTTCAGTTATTAGTTCATCCACTTCATTATCATTGAAAATCTCTCAACTTTCTTCTCCTTCATCATACAGACACCTGATTCTCGATCTTTCATTTAGCGCATATCGTTGGAATGTCGGATTATTCATCAAAATAATCAGGGGGCAATTTCCATATCCTTAATTGCTTATGGTGAGCTTTTATTGATTCGTCTTTGGTTTTATATTGTATAGTGACCCTGTTGTCATTTAACCTTGATTCGACTTCATAAGGGCCACTGATATCTAGGGTGGAATTTTTTTTAGTCAGGTTTCCGGAAGCATGAACTTTTAATCCACCATCTGATGTGATTCATACAAAGGAACAAATCTCTCTCTGACTATCTGAACAAAACCGTTCTCCTCAACCAGGCAAGGAAGTCCCGGTAATGTAATTCATGCTGCACTTTTTTAGTATATTTGCACAGGGAGTCATGTTCGTCTCTGAATGAGTTTGTATGATTGTAACATAAGTAAACCTGTGATAATATATTACATATCACACCTATTTTGATTCTTGATGGACATTCCAAGGTACTGACTAATGGGTATCGATTGACATCCGCTCGCAAGCTTCCATTTGGAGAATGGTGATAAGGAGTAGTCAGTGATAAAACACCTGTTTAATCTGTTGTCGTTTTAAAAGATCTTCAAATTCCGGCCCTATAAATTCTCTGCCATTATCTGTTAGAAGTCATTCCGGTAACTTTTGTAGAAATGGCAATATTCGATGTTGAAATGCGTTGGCTACGTTGATACTTTGTTTGTTCCGCAGCGGAACAGCAGCCACCCATTTTGTGTAATGATCTACCATCACCAAATGCATAATTATAACCCTTTGGGCTGAAACAAGGGAATTGTATCAAACTCCAATCGGCACACCAACATTCAAAAGGTCTTGAAGTGATTATTTTTAGTGTGGGCGGAACGTAATAAGGATTCTGAATCATTACATGCTTGCACTTATAAACATGTGGTGGCGATATCCATTAACAAATTGGCGGTGATTTTTAGGATGCCATAATCAATTTACTTAAGCAGAGAATGTAATTTTGTGTTTTCCCCCTATATGGGCAATACCTCTCAATGTGTTTTTATTGCTACTCAGTCAAAATTAATAATGGGGGACAAATCAATGCATCTCCCGCGATTATCTGAGTTACCGATCATTCTCAGATATATGTACTACTGACAACGCGCAAAAGGTTTCAGATGGCCCGTTAAATGGCAATTTTGATACTATGGCTCCTTATTTAAACGTCTTAAAAGGTAGTCTGAATTTCATTGTAACTTTATCAATGTCGTCATGGTCAATTTCCAAGGGATCTATGATATTATCTTGATCTAACTATCTGATGTAATCCGAGATATCCCGAGTCTCTTCCACCTCCCCACCGGTGTTTGGGGCAGCTTTTAGTAGGTGGTAACCTGCTTCATAGCGCTCTTTTCATTCTTCCATTGATGTTCGTCCAATAATGTCCACTTCCGGAATTCCTCCCAAGCTGGGGGTCCTAAACATTAGTGGCTGGCTATATCTGTTTCTCTTCTTTCTATTCATTTGCATAACTAGGGGCAACAAAAGATTATAATGGACTCCCCCACAACATAAAAGATGGCAAATATTTTTCTCGGTATCCTTCCCGAACTTCAATGGCTTCGATCCCCATAATACACCCAAACCTGCAGATGTTGTAATTTTGCAAATGCCATTATTGCCTGTGTCATAAGGAACTGACCTGGTTGTCTCAGGAGATGTAATTGTTTGGTCACTTGCCTAGCATCTCTTCCAGATGGTAATCCATACTTACTCCTATTTTCTAGCAATTCTTTAACCACTTCTTGTCGTATCTTCAGATGATTTTCAATCGAACCATATAAAGCACAAGAGCAAGCTTGAAAGAGCGAATCACCCCCTCCAGGAATTTTAACCTCAGAAAATCCTCCAGGAAGGGCGTTAACCGGGAAAATCTCATGTTCGTCACAGCTTAACCTGGTTCGGGGATCGAGATAAAGCATCAGCCACTATGTTTTCTTTTCCCGGAATATACCTTAGCTCGTAGTCTATGTCATTGATTTCTTCAAGTGTGCGAGCTACACGTGCGTTCACTAACAGCATACTATGCAAATATAAAAGCGGCTGTTGATCTGTATAAATAACTACTCTTATTCCATAAAGGAAAGGTTTCAATGCCTTCACAGCCCATCGAATTGCAGCAACTTCCCTTTTCTGTTGTACTATATATCGCGTTCAGCTTTACCAAAGCGTTGTCGCGATGAACAACGGCAAAATTCGTGCTTTTCAACCGGTTTGGATCTGGGAAATGGAAAATATCCTGCCCCGATATCTGAGGCGTCCACTGTACAACAATAATGGGTTTGCTTTTTTTCTTCTTGATTTCTGGGTATGACAGGATCTGTGGTGATGTTAAGCTTCCTTCAATGCCCACAGGGCGCGCTGACATGGTTCCGGTCCCACTTTTAGAGTCTTGGTACTTAATAATTCGAAAGTGGTTTTGGTCTATTTCCGAGCAAATGGGGCAATGTGAACGGCGTAGAAAAATTTACCCGATGCCCAGAAAAATTGCGGTAATTTCTCTAACGTGGTTGGTAACCCAAAACTGCATTATGCCTTGTAAATTGTTTTCCAAGGGATCATACCGTGTTCGGACACTCTATGACCCAAATACTGGACCTCCTTTCTTAAGAGGAAAAGTTTGGCCGGTTTTATTTTTGAACCCGTTTCTTCTTTCAAAATGCTGACAATAACCTTTTCTAAAAATTTCCAGATGCTCTAAACATTTCACTGATATTGAGGACATCATCCAGATACACCATACACTCGTTCCAGGGAATTCCTGAAAGAGCCAGCATCATGCCTCGTTGGAAAGTGGCTGGGCGTCCTATCACTCGCAAAACGGCATATCGTAAAATTCCACATGAGCAACGAGTGGGTGAAGCGGTTTTTCTCAATTGCTGGGTCCTCCTCCAATTTCACCTGATGAACCTTTTTATTAAAATCTATTTGTTGTAAAATATTTCAATGCCTTGGAGACTAAACACATATCAATCAGATTGGATAGGAAAACTATCTCCCTTTGTGATTTTATTCAATTCCGGTAGTCAATACACAATCTGATTGAACCATCCTTCTTTCTAATGGGTACCACTGGGGCTGAGTATGGGGACTTGCTCCTCTGGATGATTCCTTCATCTTCCAATTTCTTGCAATCTGCCTCGATTTCTCTGAGCATGGGGCCCTTGTAGCCTTCTGACTGGCACTTGCACAGGATCTTCCGTCATAGTTTCGATCTTATGCTTAATGACATTTGTGCAGCCCACGTCAGAATCTCCCAAACTCGAGACAGAGGGATAACGCATCAATAATTCAATAACCTGATTCCTTTGATCTGCCGTTAAATCCGCCTCATTTAATCTAAAAGCGATAGATCCAAAAACACCAAACCACTTTAATAACTCTTCTGTTCTTTGTCTCTAACCACCTAATTCCGTGTGCTCCATCTGAATGTCTCGAAGTGTTGGACTTTTTAAAGTTCTTTGGTTGGTCTGGTTTAAATAACTTTAATTAATTTTTACCAAACCCCATGAAAAGAAATCCAGGAATGTCAAATCCTGATACTCTTTGCCAAATTTCCCGCCTAAAGCTCCACCAGAAATGGGGTTGTCTTATCGAAATTGGTCCGTCCTTTTTCTTTCAATTTCTTACCAACATACACCGCTGGCGGTGCATACTCACAGTTTCTAACCAATGCAAATGTTTCTCCTTCCCTTGGTAAAAAAAACTCCTGTCTCATATCCACCGGCTACTGTCCTGACATACATTCCCGATTACATCCTCGTCCGCGTCCGGATTACCAATTTCTTTGTGGTACGATCTAGTAAAAGATGTTCTTGATTAAGAATGTCATATCCCAAACAAGTCGTATTCGGACAGTTGATCTGGCACGACGACAAAGCGACCCGGCTTCAGAACATAATTTGTTGATAAACGTAATGCGATCATTATTTCTCCTAGAACTGGAAATCTGACACTTCCTATTCCAGTGACGCCTCGAAAAGCGGTGGGCAAGATTGGACTTTTCTTTTTGTCTAACAGATGGAAACAGCTGGCCGATATAAGGCTCACCTCTGCACCCGTATCTACAAACGCTGTAAGAGGCTCCATAGGTGGTTGATCCACTATGGTAACTTGCAAGATTAAGGTCTTTTGGGGAGCTCTTATTATATGATAGTGAATGATGTTCTCTGCGAAACTATCCTCACTCTTGTTTTCATTCTCGTTCTCTTCTGCGAGTGTCGGTTCTGCATTTGCATGTTTGGTTTCTGTCAACTCTGGGGGATCCTCCCTTAATTGGTCATTTTCATTCTCTAAGGGGAGGTCTTTGTCACTAACTGTACCTATTACAGATACCTGTTGTACCTGATCCTGCCCTTGTGGGGTCTCAATCTCAAAATTGTTTACTGGGGGCACTTGAACCAATGTTGTATGATTAAAACATTCGCGAAGAATCTCCTTCGACTCTCCAGGATCATCCCCTTCAACATCAATTCCCCAAGCTCCCCCTTCATATTCGTCTATTACTTCTGCTGTTGCTGCGGCTTCTGGCATGAGGTCTTCCATACCAGAGCTCCCCCGTTTCCCGATCTTTGTGGGCAATCTTTCCCTAAATGTTCATTTTGACAAAAGGGACACGTTATTCTTGGTGGTGCCGGAGTTTGGCCTCGACCATTGGGACAATCCCCTACTAAATGGCCTACCTCTTTACACTTTAGACATCGATTTTGTTCAAGGTAGCAATCCTCTATGACATGACCTCGTTTACCACAATACATACATTGTGGCCGATTCCAACAATCACTCATGTTATGTCCTCTCTTCTTGCAATGGTTGCAGGTTGGAACTGCGGAGCCATTTTGGTTTCTTTGTTGATAATTTCTCTGCCCATTTCTAAATTCTCTTGTTGTGATTTGATTTGATGTTTCATATCTTGGTGGCCTATAATTACTTGACGATATTGGTGTTGCATTGTTAGCAGCATTATTATCGTTTCTTTGAGATGTTACAGCTCGAAGCTGGGGTTGTGTTTGCATTTGTCGGCAACAACACAATCCCTCCTGAGTATCATATCTGGGTAATGCCATTTGATGTTGCATGGGAATGGTGGACATTTGTAATGACTGAGTCAAATCAACTATTTCTACGGCCGGATTTTCGTTCTTCTTATTTCCGCGGTATACCTTGTCCACCATTATTACTAACTGCTCCCAAGGGGTTACTGAACCCTGGGTTACCTCTACTCCCATTAATGCAGTTTCTACTCGAATCTTGACCTCTTCCGGCACACTATCCAAGAACTTTTCTCGCACCATAGGCATTCTTTTTACATCATTTCCTGGAAATGCTCTTTGCGCCAGTCCCAACAATCTTAAAGCAAACAGGGGCACATCTTCCTCTTCTTTCATTACGGCTTTTGTAAATTCAGCTGTTTCTGTATTTACTTTCTTCAAGTGTTCTCTGAACCACTGCAAAAGTTGGGACTTCACGAAGGGATATTCGGCCGATGTCGCTGCGACTATATTGTAAGCCTCCAAAGCAGACCCCAGGAGATGGCTTCCCAATAAGGCCACCATTCCCTCTGTTGATCCGGGGTATTGCACAGCGCAAAACTGCTCGAATCTGTCGAAAAACTGGACCATTGTTTCCCCAGTCTCGATCTTAAATTTGCCCAAAGGAATCATTTTCTTAGGCTTCCTATCTACTTCCATTGCGGATATCAAGGCAGTCATTTTTTCCATCAGCTTGGTGTTCTGTTGCAACACTGATTGGAAGAACTGAGCATCCACGGTAACTACCGCTGGATTCTGCGTCGCTCTCTGATTTTCTGGATCTGCAGTGACAACACTGGACTGCATATTAGTAGGATTCGGTGGAAGGGGGACGGAATCAGCCGGTGGTGTTTTCCCATCTTCGGTCTTCCCGTTCTCTATTAAATCATTCATTCCGTCGGTCATGATTGTGGGACGATAGTGGAGACTGAGTGACACTTTGTCAACACTCAGCTGCAGAGCCAGTAGTATTCCTAGAAGAAACAACTACGCTCTGCTACCACTTTATGTGGTAGGTTTTTGATTCCCACCACAATAGACAGTCGCACCCACCTGTAAATCTCGATGAAGTGCACACTGTTCTCGGAAGGGTCAGCCTCTGAATTAAGATATCCAATTTCACTGTGCTGACTTCTTCTGTTGATGGGAAATTCACAAAGCAGTGGAAGTCTCAATTTCGTATTAGAGTTGTTCCTATTCAAAACTCTGGCTCTTTCAATACCCTGGAGTGACTTGGAATGATGATCTTCTACTTGTAAATTCGCCTTCTAAATATTATGATTTTTCCTGTTAAAAGGACTATATTGGATTAAGGTGTTCTTAGCAAACCAAGTAAAGTATACACCATGTATTTTCCTCAATATTTCAAAATTCTGCAGCCACAACGATTTGGAAGGTACTTACTATTTTTCCCCCTTTGTTACTCAAATTTATTTACCATCAGACAAAAACTTACAATAAAACCCTCGGCAGCCTTGATAATTAAAGAAAGACACAATTAAGGTATTTATTATAAGATTACGAAAATTAAATTTTTCCCAACAAATCTATCTAACTATGAATAATTAATAAAAATGAAAATCATATATATATATATATATATGCATATATGCATACATATATATATATATATATATATAAATATGAACAAGAAACTATCTAATATGAATAATTAATAAAAATGAAAATCATATATATATATATATGCATATATGCATACATATATATATCCATATGAAAAAAAAAGAATGAACAAGAAATAATGAAATTTAAGAAAAACAAAAAAAAAGTATCAAAAATATATATATATAAACAAAAATAATAATAAATTATACTATATACCGGTATACTACACCTATCTAGCTTCTGGAAGAAGGGGCAACAATAGCAATTCGACTTTGCGGGGGAGTGGAGTCCAGTGTGTGTGTGTTGAAACAATGTTTTCTTTTTCCTTTTCTAGAATTTTAACTCAATAGGTCTTCCACTCTCCCGCAAGCGAAAGATATGGCTCTCCCTTCACCAAAAATCTTTATATTTTTAAAGACTATAACTAATTTTATAATTAAAAAAAAGACAAACATATAATATATTATAAATATATATATATATATATATATATATATATATATATATATATATATATATATATATATATTATATATATTATATATATATTATATATATATATATATATATATATATAGATCTTTCTAATTAATTGAATTTTTATTTATGACAAAACTTTAGCACAAAAAATTATATAAATGAACTCTACTTTTAGCTTCTATAAAATTTATGTCTGCTTTCGGCTTCTACAAAAAAAATTATCTGCATAAAATGGTTTTCACATTTATCAGTATTCATCTGCTTTACATTGTCCTCCTAAAAAGTGCTCCTTTTCTCCTATAATCAGTGTTAACTTTGATTTTTAACAGAAACTTCCTAGTCTTAGCGACAACCTTCAATCTAAGTTCCAGATTATAAAAAACTAAGGAGATGGATGAAGTACCTTAGGAGGTGATGATGCCATTTTTGGCACAGGAATTTGTCGAAATCAGGTGATGAGACAGGTGGCGAATCAAGAACTCCCTTGGCGGGAAAGTTCACACCGTTTTCCTTTTCTTCAGGTAGATGGTCTTCCTGCACAAATGTGGACCGCTGATGTTACAAACTGGACGCGTTCCAAGACTGGGACCTGAGAACAACAAAAACACTTAAGGTTGTCATGAAATCTTCTTCATCTCACCAGCCATTATATTATCTTAAGTTTATTAATTAATTCAGATATCAAACATAAAACTGTAATTGACGTTACGCTAAATATATACAACTATCTCTGAATTTCTTTTATATACAAAAAGGTACTTGATTTTAACTTTAATTTACTAGGTATAACAATTCAAATAATTTACTTTTCTTCTTAAAACAAACAAAGATACAAAGATAGCAAATTAATTCAATTATGTACAAATTTACAGAATTCATTACTTTACTCTATTATTAGATTATTGTTATTTATAACCCCTATTAATTTAACTTTAAAGGCAAAAAACTTATGCCAACCCAGACAAAACAATAAAACCTCTATAATCACCCTTCAGTAGGGACCAGGATGCAATGTCCAAGATGTTTAAAGAATTCCTTCTGGCGTCAATAAATTTAAAGATGTTAATTTATTTATTTTTCCTTTCCTTGATGGTAAATCTCTTGATAATGATTTTAAATCTTTCCTAGCTGTGGGATGGGGAAGACAAAGACATGTTAATCCACTTCATTCCTCCCCACCCGTCAATTCCAGCATTGACGCACATTGGACACTGGAGTTATTCCCCTTCTTTTTCAATAAACCAGGGGTCATTTCTTCTTAATAATTTTCTCTTTTCCAACAAAATCCTTTTCTTCCCAAATATTCATCAAAACAATATATATATATATGTATATATAATAATATAATATATATATATATATATATATTATATATATATATATTAATATATAATATATACTATATATATATATATATATATATATATATATATTTATATTAGATAAAATAACTTCTTGAGTGATTCTTTTCTTACCAGATTATTATCCCGGGCCCTCGCGAACGGTATGCCAAGCGTGTTACCACTCGGCCACAATAAGCTAAAAAACTACACGACTTATCGTTTGGTCGAGTGGTAACACGCTGGCATACCGTTCGCGAGGCCCGGGATCTAATCCCGGTAAGTGAAGAATCACTCAAGGAGTTATTTTAACTATACAAATTGAACTGCGGTTTTAATTGCAGTATTTACCTATATATATATATATATATATATATATTATATATAATAATATAATATATATATTATAATATATATATATAAATATATATATATTATATATATAATATATATATATACATATATAATATATATATATATAATAATATATTGTGAGAACCAACGTGACGAGGGCAAGAAAATTAAAGGTCACTTGACCTCAGAAGAAAAAGGTAATTAGTATTATCAAATTAATATAAAATAAGTTAGAACCGTGAGAAAAGTAAAAAGAAATTATGTAATATCTACCTGGAGGAGATATGTAGAAGAGCTAATCAAGCTTTATTCTACTGGCAGGGTACAGGAAGGAGGGACCATCGCTTGCTCCCAATGCTCCTGGTTTGTGTCCAAGTAAAGAATAGATCACTTTTTAAATTAGGTAGAAGAGGAGAATGAAAAAGAAGTAAAAGATAGATTTATTAATCCATATATACTATCAAAAGTAGTAGAGTTAATGTTAATACATTCGATCATGTATCCGGGAAACTAGGGGGATAGCTTTAACCTTATTTACGTAAATCTAATTATAATTGCAATTATAAAGAAGTGAATTAAATACAAATGGTTACGGGGGTGGGAACCCACAACTGGTAACTAAATTGTTATAACTAATGTCAGAAGAACTGACTTTAATATTAATGGTTCTGGGAAGTTATCCAGACTAACTTAATACTAATGTATCTGGGAAGTTATCCAGACTTAAGAGATTTTAAGGTCTATAATGAAGACTCAAGAACAAACTGGACAATAAGACGTAGATGGCGTTTATTATCGCCCAAAATAAAGACTTTAGATGGCGTTTATTATCGCCCAGACTTGGAAATGAGATGATTCAGGTGATCCCAATGCAAGACTGACAATTAAGACTGAAGAATAAGACCCTGTAAATATGATTAAGGAATTAGCTTTAGAAAGTTAAAAATTAAGATATTGAGATATTAAAGTTATTTAAACATGTACCATTAATTAAAGAATGAAAGTAAGATACTATGCTATTAAATTAAGAGAGAGATCTTACCCTAACGATAAGAACGTTGTCAATGAGGGGTCTTATTTAATGACGAGACGAGTCAAAGAATCCAGGGGATGACGAGTCTTGGGTAAGTACTGTAAACAAAGGGAATGAAGTGAATACTTTCCAGTATGACATATTTAATAACTGTTAATTAAGATTTCAAAACCATGTTACATACCTGTGATCCTAATGGGTAAGTGTTTCATAAATTTGTAAGTACATCAGTGATTTATTAATCTCATTGATACTTTGGTAGTATTCTTTGGTAGTGCTATCATTAAGCTTTGATAAGCTTTTATAACTACGTGTTACGAAAGTTATAATTAAAATTATAAATTATGACTACATGGGGATGTCTACTGTAAGAGAGAAAAACTGATTTAGTACCCATATGAAATCCAAGGGTAAAGACTAAATAAAACAAAAAATAATTTACATATGCAGTTTTAACCTTAATGAAAGATGGAGTACTCACTTTATTCTAATATCGATAGAATACAGTTTTCCATCCTTGTAACAATTTGGAACTAACATTATGACTGAACGATGAGTGGTGTGGAATTTAACCCTGGACTCCACAAATTACCACTACAGCGCATGTCCCTCACTAAGCCTAAAAACGCCACCTTACTTTCGAAGGCAAAATAAATGACAGAGCATAGACTTAGTTTTCCGAAGTAGCGATAGAGGATGATTTGGTATAGTGGAGTCGAGGTACTGAAGTGACGGTCAAACACCGTTTACCATAACCATTCAGAATAATATTAGTATGTAGGTTCTACTGATTAGTAAGTTAATAGCTTACGACCCATACAAAATTAATTGGAATATGAGATAGACAGGTACAGGTAAGAAAGTAAGAATTAGGAGAAAGTAATGGAGCTTCTTAGGAAGAGGGGATGGGAAAAATGCAGAGAACAATAAACTGAAGTAATTTGCAGTGTGATAACAAATAGACATTTATAATATGTTTCATCGAAGAAAAATATTAATATATTTTTCAGTCGAGAAATAATGGCAGTAGATAAGATTTATATTAAGAGATATAAGAATGAAAGTATCCCAATGTTGTTTTAATGACATAAAGTCAATTATTAAACTTAAAACTTAGAATTATATTTTGGTTGTAACAATCATTATTTTAGAATATTGGCAATCCCCAGAAAGTGTTAAATTGGGAATTATTGGGGAAATTTTGATTTTGCTTAAGAGCAATTCAGATAATACAATTAATAGTACAAAACTGAAAAGTGTACCTTATAGTTATTTAGATACATTGACAACTCGATTGTATTCGTTTGTTTTGAGAATTTGATGGAGAAAGCGTCGAGGGACGCTGCTGGCCATTGGTGGTATCCCAGAGAGAGTCATGCTGAACGATATGAAAGACTGACGCTCCTCCCACTCCTTGCAACATCGTCGATAGAACAAGTGACAATGAGTCAGAGGTTTGAGGAAAATAATGTCGTGCTATGATAGAGTTGGCCAAATATAGATGCTTGAATAGACATACTAGTATATTTTAACTCTGTATGATATAAATAACTATGACCGGCGAAAATCAGGCGACCTAGAGATAGGAGTGAGTTATCAATATGAGAGCATACCCTAGGTATCAGGGAGATAGTAAAAACACAACGCAGTTGTTACGTTTTCTGTGTTATGGGATTAGGAATTAAAGGGCTTTTCTGACCATGGTTGGTGTGAGGCTGATTTATATCTTTTACGATACACTCGAGAATTGGTTGCCGAGTCTTTTAATCAGTCTTCTCAATGTTAAATCGGGGAGTATATGTATCGTTTAAGGGCTGTCACTCCGAATAACTACTGGGGTACGATCATTTCTCCAAGGGATTATTAGGAATACTTGATAGGGGTAAGTAGAGTGATACTATCGAAAGAAGGTGTGAATTGGAAATATTTTGTATGAATCTGACCGGGACGTTGTTCATGTGTTTAGGTCCGATGATGGCAGATGTATTCCAATGGTCGCTTTAGAAGGTTTAAGATATGGTTGGTTTTAAGTTGTTTGGGAAGGTGGCTCATACTTAATTAAGCTAATACTGGCGCTTTCAGTGTCAACAAGACATTGTTCAAGAGTTAAAGACTATTTTTTTCCAAAAGCTACAGGATATCTGTTAACTGATGGTGGTGAACGTGTACAAATTGACAGCTAATCAGTGCGACATGACGTGTGTAATTCTTTAGTAGAATTCATGTTAGTTTACAGGAGTGCTTGTGTTGAGTTCGGTGTTCTGTGTGCAGAAATGTAAGGAGAGAGACGTTGTCTTTGGGTGTGAGATGTGTAAGGTAAATGATTCCAATGTTCATAATGAAAAACAGAATGAGAAATCTGTTTTTGGCTTTTTCTTCCACAGGTGGATTACTTACAACGTGGTGCATTTAAGCTTTGGTAAGAGAAGACTGATATGGGTTTGTTTGGTTAACCAAAGGGTTGATAAATTAGATAGGTGTAACAAGAGTTAGGTAGATTATATTGAGGGTAACAAGGGGTTCACGGTAATTAGGTAGTAGGTAAAAAACCTTGTTAGGTAAGATTAGTGTTGAGGCAACGACAAGGGGTTAGGGTACATTATGATTTTAGGTAAATCTTTTGTTTAGGCCAAGTCCCGGGACTGAGTGAGTCCTGAGTGTGTGAATCGACTAAGGGGACAACGGACATCTCGTTCCGTGGACGTGTACTTTGTTCCATTTTGGGAAGAGATTTTCCGTAATATCCATTCTTAGTAGTATGTTCAGTGGAAGTAGAAGAATTAGAAGTAGTGGAAAACTTAGAAGTATGAGTGTTCGGAGAGTTTGGCGGCGTTTGTTGAGATGGAGGGTGCTGAAGACACACTTCATCCCCGGGTGAGGACCTCCGCAAAAGGGACAAACAGCCTTGCGGACTTTCTGTGGGAAAGATGTTGGAACAGATTTACGTGTTCTGCAGTCAGCTATAACGTGACCTTTCTTTTTGCAGTAACTACAAATTTCCAGATATTTGTAGCATTCACGCATCTGATGACCGATTTTATGGCAAAAATCACAGACAAGGGTCTTACGGTCAACAGAATCTAGGTTAGTCTTTTTAGGAGTAAAAGCTCGATTATTTTCATGTGGGAATTTTTTATGAGGAAGATCGGAAATAGGGTGCGACCACGCGATTGTTTAATAGAAGAGTTGTAATTTGTTAGGTTCTTAGAAGAATGTGACTTGTTAGAAGAATTTTGAGTGAAAACCTTAGAAGGGTACTTAGTATTTTGTGTGTTCTTTACTACATGTACTGTGTTCGGGGGATATGTAAATGGGAAATTTGAGAAATCTTTATTATGGGTGTATAGGAATTCAGCATACCCCACGATATCTGACCAGGGTGTACGCCAATTTTTATTGAGCTCGTACATTTTTATGTACTCTCTAACACCTTGTTCTATGTTTGTGGGAAGGCTACATAAAAATGTAGTTCGGAGAGATTCGTGGCCACTCATGTCTAGACCATGGTGAGCATGACTAGCCAGACGTTCTAGCCTGTAAGCAAACAAACGAATACTCTCATTTTTGTAACGGCGGGCAGATTGAAATGTATGCAATAGGGATTCCTTCCTTTTTCTCTCTTCCTCCTCATACCATTGGATGAGGGTCTCTCGAACAGAGAAATAATCTCTATCATCCTTGGTGACAAGGCGATAGACATTAAGGAAGTGACCGTCAAGTTGTCTGCCGAGTAAATTTAACCATTTGTGATAGGCTGTGGGATAATGAAGTTGGCAGTAAGCTTCAAAATCCGTTAAATAAGTTAAGAAATTTGTACCATTATCTAGTGTATATGTACCAGGGTCTACCCCTTTAAGATTATGTGAATTCTTGAGTAAGGAATTCAAGTGTAAGATGGCTTCTTCCATCCTATCGATTTTTTGTTTTATGATGGGGCCTGAGTACATATCGGTGTTTGTTTTCGTTCTTGAGTAAGAATTTTGGTGCAATGGGAATTTATGCTTAGTGTTACGTGGGTACGACTTTGACGTATGTGGTAGGTATGGAGGATTTAAACGATGTGAATCCTCAATATTGTAAGAAAAATGATGTGATGGTTTAGGACCATGTAAGTTCTGTGAATATTGTGATGGGTGACGACCATTTTGGGAATCGATACTGTGGGGATAACTAACCAAAGCTATTGCCTGTTCATGGTCAGCATGTCTTTGAAAATTACGGTTAAAGGTGAGTAAATCCCTATTTGAATCTAAAAGAGTAGTTTCCTCATGGATGGGAAAATCAATCAAAGTAGTGGTAGGGATCTCTGGAGACTCGGGCTCAGTGGATGCATCTGAGTGATCAACATTATAATTGTCACTACGGGGAACGCTTTTTCCAGTCATTTTTATGAACTGGAGTTTATAGTTTTAATACAGCAACTATAAAACAATTATGCCTTTAGGTCCAATGTTATAGTTTTAATACACAACTATAAAGCATTAAGATTTTAAATTACTCTTAGTTTCTGTTAATGTTATTTAGTTTTAATACATATCAAGGAGTTCTCAATTTCTTTCAAATTCAGTTCAAATTTAAGCAAAGAAGAAACTCATCATAAACTTAAGAATATTAATGACAGTCAGGGAGAATTTTGAGAAAATGCTTTTAATTACTGGTTTTGTTGTTTTTGGTGAAGGTTTTGAACAATGATGAATGATCTAAAAATACAATCCAGTGGGCAATGCAAGGCAGCGACTGATCAGACAGATAGGTCCCTTGGTTCAGCTGCGTCCTCACTTTTTATTTTCTTGTATTTATGTTGTGGAGACCAAGTGACGAGGGCAAGAATAATTAAGGTCACTTGACCTCCAGAAGAAAAAGTAATTAGTATTATCAAAATTAATATAAAATAAGTTAGAACCGTGAGAAAAGTAAAAAGAAATTATGTAATATCTACCTGGAGGAGATATGTAAAAGAGCCAATCAAGCTTTATTCTACTGGCAGGGTGCAGGAAGGAGGGACCATCGCTTGCTCCCAATGCTCCTGGTTTGTGTCCAAGTAAAGAATAGATCACTTTTTAAATTAGGTAGAAGAGGAGAATGAAAAAGAAGTAAAAGGATAGGTTTATTTATCATACATACTATCAAAAGTAGTAGAGTTAAAGTTAATGTACATTCATCATGTATCCGGGAACTAGGGGGATAGCTTTAACCTTATTTACTTATATCTAATTATAATTGTAATTATAAATAAATGAATTAAATACAAATGGTTACGGGGGTGGGAACTCACAACTGGTAACTAAATTGTTATAACTAATGTCAGAAGAACTGACTTTAATATTAATGGTTCTGGGAAGTTATCCAGACTAACTTAATACTAATGTATCTGGGAAGTTATCCAGACTTAAGAACAAACTGGACAATAAGACGTAGATGGCGTTTATTATCGCCCAAAATAAAGACTTAGATGGCGTTTATTATCGCCCAGACTTGGAAATAAGACGATTCAGGTGAGGTCAATGCAAGACTGACAATTAAGACTGAAAAATAAGACTGAGATGATTACAGGAATAAGCTTTAGAAAGTTAAAAAGTTAAGATATTGAGATATTAAAGTTATTTAAACATGTACCATTAATTGAAGAATTAAAGTAAGATACTATGCTATTAAATTAAGAGAGAGATCTTACCCTAACGATAAGAACGTTGTCAATGAGGGGTCTTATTTAAGAATATCCATGACGAGGCGAGGTAAAGAATCAAGGAAGTGACGAATCTTTGGTAAGTACTGTAACCAAGGGAATGAAATGAGTACTTTCCTGTATTACATATTTATTAAATATTAATTAGGATTACAAAACCATGTTACATACCTGTGATCCTAATGGGTAAGTGTTTCATAAATTTGTAAGTACATCAGTGATTTATTAATCTCATTGATACTTTGGTAGTATTCTTTGGTAGTGCTATCATTAAGCCTTGATAAGCTTTTATAACTACGTGTTATGAAAGTTATAATTAAAATTATAAATTATGAATACATGGGGATGTCTACTGTAAGAAAGAAAAACTGATTTAGTACCCATATAAAATCCAAGGGTAAAGACTAAATAAAACAAAAAATAATTTAATCATACAGTTTTAACCTTAATAAGTAGAGTACTCACTTATTCTAATATATAGAATAAGTTTTCCATCTTGTAACCACTTTGGAACTAACTTATACTACACATGTATGTGTGAATTTAACCTGGACTCCACAATTACCACTACACACTTCCCCACTAAGCCTAAAAACCCCACCTTACTTTCGAAGGCATAATAAATGACAGAGCATAGACTTAGTTTTCCGAAGTAGCGATAGAGGATGATTTGGTATATTGGGAGTCAGGTACCTAAGTACGTTAAACACCTTTACCACCATTAGAATGAATATTAGTATGTAGGTTTCTACTATTAAGTCAAGTTATTACTTTACACCCATACACAATTATTGAATAGATAGGACAGGTACAGGTAGAACAGTAAGATAAGAAAAGTAATGGACCTTCTTAGGAGAGGGGATGGGAAATGCAAAACAATAACAAGCACCCTCAAGTGAATCAAATAGAACATATTATAATATTTTTCATCGAAGAAAATATTATAATATTTTTCATCGAAGAAAATAATCAGTAGATAAGAATTTTATAATTAGAATTATAAAATAATACATTATCAATTTGTTTTATACATAATCATTATTAACTTAAAATTAGAATATATTTGGTTGTAAACTCAATATTCATTTTAAATATGGAATCCCCAAATAGTAATTGGGAATTATTGGGGTGAAATTTTATGTTTGCTTATAGATGCAATTAGATAATACTTAAGTAGTGACAAGCTGAAAAGTGTACCTTGACTATATTTAGTACAGTTACCACCTGCGATGTCTTCGGTTGTTTTTGAGAACTTTGGGATGGAGTCGGAGGACTGGTGCATTGGTGGGTTCCAAGAGGATCATCTGAATATAGAAAACTGACCTCCTCCGACCTCCCTGTGCACTCGTCATAGAACATGACGAGATGATCAAGTTTGGAGAAAGATATATGTATGGCTATATATCAATATAATGGCTTTGAATAGACGATACTATATATTTTACTCTGTATATTATAGAATATTATAAGCGCTAAAAATCAGGCGGAGACCTAGAGGCTAGGAGTAGGTTACTCGATGAGTGAAGCCAAGTACCTAGTACTTCAGTAGTGGAATATAAAAACAGCAGACGCAGTTTTTAGTTTTCTGTTGGTTGATGGAGTTGTAGGAATGTAAGAGGGGCTGTTTTCGGTCCTGACGCGATAGTTGTAGTAGGCTGATGTTATCGTCTTTACGATACAGGCGTCGGTAGAGTTGGTTTGCCCAGGGTCGTGTTTAAATATCAGGTCTTCTCAAGTGTTAAATCGGAGGGAGTAAATGGTTATCTTTAAGGGCTGTCGCTCCCAATACTACTGGGGCTAGCATTTCTCCGGGTATGACTAAGAAATTAATAGGGGTAGTAGAATAAGTACTTTCAAAGAAGTGTAATGGAATATCTATGTATGAATCTACCGGGACAGTGTGTTCATGTGTTAAGCCGCTGATGGCATTTATTCCAATGTCCTTAGAAGGTTTTATAAGGTGTTTCAGTTGTTGGGGAATGGCCTCATAGCTAATTAAGCTAATACTGGCTCCAGTGTCAACAATACATTGTTCAAAGTTAAGACTATTTTTTCCAAAAGCTACGGATATTGTTAACTGATTGGTGGTGAAACGTGTACAATTGACAGCTACAGTGCGTACATGACTGTGTAATTCTTTAGTAGATTCATGTATAGTTACAGGAAGTGCTTTGTGTGATTCGGTGTTTCTGTAGTCAGAACTTGAGAAAGAAGACGTTTCTTTGGGTTGTGAATTGTAAGTAAATGATTCCATGTTCATAAATGGAAAACAGAATGAGAAATCTGTGTTTGGCTTTTTTTCCACAGGTGGATTACTTACAACTGGTGCATTTAACTTTGGTAAAGAAGGACTATATGGTTTTGGTAACCAAAGGTTAGATAAATTAGGATTAGGTGTACAAGAGTTAGGTAAATTAGTATTAGGTAAACAAGGGTCAGGTAAATTAGTAGTAGGTAAACCTTGGTTAGGTAAATTAGTGTTAGGTACACAAGGGTTAGGTACATTAGTATTAGGTAAATACTGTTTAGGCAAGTCGGACTTAGTATCCTGAGAGTGTGAATGACTAGGGGACAACGGACATTCGTTTCCGTGGACGTAGTAGCTTTGTTCGTTTGGGAAGACGATTTTTCCGTATTGATCCATTCTTAGTATATTTCAAAGTGGAAAGGTGGCAAGAATTAGAAAAAGTATGGAAATCTTAGAAAAGTATGAGTGTTCGGAGAGTTTGGCGGCGTTTGTTGAGATGGAGGGTGCTGAAGACACTTCATCCCCGGACCGGGTGAGGATCTCCGCAAAAGGGACAAACAGCCTTGCGGACTTTCTGTGGGAGAGATGTTGGAACAGATTTACGTGTTCTGCAGTCAGCTATTACGTGACCTTTCTTTTTGCAGTAGCTACAAATTTCCAGATATTTGTAGCATTCACGCATCTGATGACCGATTTTATGGAAAAATCAGCAGACAAGGTCTTACGGTCAACGGAATCTAGTGTTAGTTTTAGGAAGTAATAACTCGATATTTTCATGTGGGGAATTTTTATGAGGAAGATCGCTGAAAAGGGTGACGACCACCGCGATTGTTTAAAGAAGAGTTGTGATAGGTTATGTTCTTAGAAGAATGTGAATTATTGGAAGAATTTTGAGTGGAAACCTTAGAAGGGTAATTAGTATTTTGTGTGTTCTTTACTACATGTTCTGTGTTCGGGGGATATGTAAATGGGAAATTTGAGAAATCTTTGTTATGGGTGTATAGGAATTCAGCATACCCCACGATATCTGACCAGGGTGTACAGTCCAATTTTGTATTTGACACAGCTCAGTACATTTTTTATGTTTACATAGCTCTAACACCCTATGTTTATGTTTGTGGGCAAAGGCTTACATAAATCGTAGTTCGGAAGCGATTCGTGGGCCAACTCAGGTGTCTAGACCATGGTGAGCATGACTAGCCAAACGTTCTAGCCTGTAGGCAAACAAACGAATACTCTCATTTTTGTAACGGCGGGCAGATTGAAATGTATGAAGAAATAGGGATTCCTTCCTTTTTCTCTCCTCCTCCTCATACCATTGAATGAGGGTCTCTCGAACAGAGAAATAATCTCTATCATCCTTGGTGACAAGACGATAGACATTAAGGAAGTGATCGTCAAGTTGTCTGCCGAGTAAATTTAACCATTTGTGATAGGCTGTGGGATAATGAAGTTGGCAGTAAGCTTCAAAATCCGTTAAATAAGTTAAGAAACTTGTACCA
>JABUQX010033352.1:0-37500 GCA_015478945.1 Trachelipus rathkii
CCCATATACAAATTAATTAGCCAAGGAGACATACACATCCCTGCCTCACCTGCTATTAATATTAAAAACCATCACTCTCAAACTCCATTATATTCTTACACACGCTTCACTTATCGTCATACACATACTTCTGATTCCATTCAGAAGCGCCTAACACCAACACATTATATCACTAACACCTGCACAATGCTTCCCATATTAATCCGGATCATAATCCTGTTGCAAGTCTATTAAACTAAAACAAATATATTTCATATCCTCTCTCTCATTGTTTCATGTAAAAATTTGATCTAAACATCATCTCTACTTATAACAATGTATGATACATTGATGCGTTCAACACTCAGGTCCTTCGTCACTACTCGACACCACTCTTTTTAGTCAATACCAACAATATAAGTCTTCCCTACAACACTCCAATAAACTAATTTCTTCTACAGTTTCTACAGTTCTCCTTATCTCCCTCACCCTATATTTAAAGGTACTAGCACTGCTCCTCCTCCAATTTTTCGTAAACTTACCCTTCACAAACAGACTTGTTTACACAACTGTCCAATTCAGTATCAATCGACAATCGTACCTCCATTCTTGATGACATTTCTGTCAAATAATCTTTATACGAAGTATCAGCTGATTTGCCATTCCGCCAACTTGCCTCTCACTCTACCTATTACCTCCCCCTTACTAGTAATCTCATCCCTAAAAATATCGTATTTCATCTTACACAATCAAACACACCACACATTCACTAGTATCACCTCCTCGTTTCTATGCCAATGTTAGGCAGATTTTTCACAAAGTGTTTCAATCACGCTGCTGCCTCACGTCCGTACATTCAGTCACGAAGTACCATCAGCTCTATTCACTTAATATCTACCAAGAATTCCCCCTTAATCTTATGGACTTCCTTTCCAGAAGGAGACTTTCCTACTTCCATTGTAAGTATGCCATTCATCCATCTTCCAAATTGTTCATTTATCTCTTATTTCCTCCTACATATGCAACTTTTAATCTTCCTTTATTCCTCCTTATATATTTTCATACACCTTCTTTTCGTTAATATCCTTATCATTGAGGCTTTTAGCACACTCAATCACGCCTCTTTCTTACAATTAACCTCTTGCATCATGTCTTCATTCCACAACTTACTGTTGATATTCTTACCTTAGCACATCCGCATACTTATCTTGCACTACTAAAAAATGCTCATTCATTTTGCATCCCAAATTTGTATTCAGTTTCATCTTGTTCACATTCAAGTGATTTATTTGCAAGTACTCTCGCGTACTTTTCCTTACAATCTTTGTTCATTTAACTTCTCACCCTAAATTCTAACCACTTTCGTCCTTTTTTCTTTCCTCTCCATCCATGCTCACACTACATAAAACAACATAATGATCTGATATTCCTATTTCCAACCCTCTCACTGATTTAACATCCAACAGATACTTTAACATCCCCTTCTTCACCAACACAAAATCAATTATACTTTTCACTTTGATACCATCTTTACTTACACCAACTCTTGTGCCCAAAGAATGTATTACCTACACACAGACACCTTTCCTCGCGTAAATCAATCTCCTTCCCTAACCTCAAAGGAACCTGTTATATCATCTCTTACTATCAGCTATCCAGCCATTCAAGTCGCCCAACACAATCAATCTTAAGCCCCTACTCACCCCGTCCAAAATATCATTCAAATTATCCCATAAAGTTACATTCTCCTTAACATCGCCCTCAGATGGACCTATGTTACAATCACACACACCTGACCTCAAACTTAAATTTAATCATTAGTATTCTAGTACTCACCCTGACAAAATCCACAATAGCTCTGTCTGCTACAAGTTACTCATCAGAATAGCAATTCCTATTATCCCCCTCTAATTCCTCTCCACTCCAGCACACACACACACTTTCCCCCGCACCCCTCATCTTCACCACTTCTTTTCATATTTGTTTCAGTTACAGGAAGCAAATCAAATTTATCCTTTGTAAATAAATCCATCCCCTCCCTCCTTTCTTCTCTAATATTCCATGTACCCAGACAATTCATACAATTTTGTCAAAAGATACAAGGTAGCTTACGGCGGTTACGACCAAGATCGAGGATGCATAAGCATTACTAGCGTAAAGATAAGTAGTAGTTGGTCGCCAACCCAACTACAACTGTTTCTTTAGTCGCCTCCTACTTACACTGAAGAACAATACTGTGCTGGAATTTTCTTTCACAACTACACAACACAGGCGATCGCAAAAGAAGTGTTGTCGTATAATAGTTGTTTTATGGGCTCTGTGTGATAATGGAGAGTGTACTCCAGTGTAAGAAGAATTGTGGATAATGAGCATGGGGCGAAACCATTAGATAATAATAATTAATAAGTATATAATAATAATTAAATGGGCATTTGACTACCTAATTCTCAATTAATTAAATCAAAGAAGGAATCAGTTCTTATGCTATATTTTTAAAATAAAATAAGCAAGTGTTAAAAATTTATATATAAATCAAACAATTCAAACTGGTATAGATATATGAATAATTAATGTTTTAATAGATCCAAGTATCAAAAATTATAATGCTAAATTTCTGCATTTCAAGGAAAACGAAAAAAAAAAAATTCACGTGGTACATACACAAAATATTAACTATGTTAATCGAAAAATAACAACAAAAATATTTTTCATTTGACCCTAAAATATCACAACAATCATAAATCATGAAAAAACAATAAATTTACCCAAATTTATTAGTTATCCATGCTTATTTACAAGAAACTGTACCTGTCTTGCCCTGTGATTCATTGGAATGTTATTTTGCTTCATCACATCTATAGCTCTGTAATCTGGAGACTTTCCAGCATGCCAAGATCCTATAGCTGCAGAATCAACATGCCATCCTGATGTAAGACCTTTTTCCTTCAGTTGATGATTAAAAACTGCTTCAGCAATAGGAGATCGGCAAATGTTTCCATATATATAATATACTATATATATATATACACATTTGGCTTAATATACTATACGTATATATATATATATATTATATATATAATATATATAATTATATATAGTTATATATATATATATATATATAATATATATATATCATCACCCACTTTCTTTCCCCAAGCTGGGCCGGTAAGAAATATATATATCTATATATATATTATATTTATAGTATATGTAGATTTAATAATATCACATAATACACATAGAATTAATATTATATATAATACTACTTCCATAATATATAGCGATATATTCTAGCTTACTAGAAGTATATTTATAGTATATATTATATCGATATTCTATGCCTGGAAAAGAGAAAGTCAGTACTTAGTAAGAATATGATGCAAGTTGAAAAGAAAGCCACAGCCTTACTTACCCCCTAGACCCCTTAGTGAGAACTCATTTGCAGTCAAGTAATATATATATATTAATTATTTAGATAAAATAAGATGGTATAAAATTATATTATATATATCTTTGAATCTGGTTCCTTAAAATAAATGCAACATGTTATATATAGATACAAGATAATTATAGAATACAAAATTAGACTAATCTATAATACGATATAAATAATAGAATAGTTATCAAGATGAAACTACACAGTAAGTTTTTCAGAATTATCATTGACCATCATAATAAAAATAAAAGCGAAACCTCTCCCAATTCTAACGTAAATCTCTCAGATGAGTGCATATGGAGGCTTTAAAGAGAGCAAGATTAAATACAGCAGTAAAAACTTGTGATGGTGGAAGTTTCACAAAACAGAGTTGGCTGGAAAGGAGGCACCACAACTAGCAAGTTTGGAGTTTTCAATCCGCACACATAATTCATGCATGAGCAAGGCACCCCTTGTGCTACAAGGGCGCACCAGTGGTGATGGTGTGCGAGAGATTAACCCCATTGAGCACATGCCATTGTAGTGCCTATAGCAAAGAGAAAGAGTGCCAATTTCGTGTCACAGAAATAGAGGGTCAAAGGAGTTAGAAAGTAGTTGATCAGTTTATTAGTCTTTTTTAGATTTAGATTCAACCTCTATCCAAAGAAGGGTAAAACCAGAGCCTCCCCAAATGTTAAAACTTACTCCGTATAAGGGCGGATAATATCCTTGTATAACCGAGCAACTGTTTGGAAGAAAAAGATTCTAACAACCTGAACCTGATATGAGGTTTCCAAGACAATATATATTGTTTATTTTAACCAAGAATGTTTATGATGTTCACAGGTGAGACAATAGAGCAGTTGAAGAAGACAAAGTTGGGAGGTGTTTTTGAGAGGAGAGATATGATGGAGTTGCTTTTAAATGAGCTGAATTTCACAAAGTTGTGGCGACCCCACCTGGCTTGCTCAAATGATTTAAAAAATTATGTATTCCTAACAACTGTCACAGCCTTCACTGGGATTCATGCAATATACTATTGCTGGGCTCAGTGTTGACCATTGTGTGATGGCCATCCCCCTTCCAGGTCAGATGAGCATTCTTTTTTTTTATTTTTTTTTTTTAGATTAGCTTTAAGAATTGGAAGGGACACAGTAGTAGATAACAGAATGGAAATGCTAACTACGGGAACTGAGGAGAACAAAAAAGAACCCTAACCCTAATTTGCTGCCCAATTGAAGCTTGACTCAATGATCCTCAAAGAAAGACAATAAAGTAGGAGGCAAAGATGGAAAACTAAGCTGAACAAGTTGGACAAAAGTTCAAGAAGCATGTCAGCAATGCATAAGTGAAAGAAAATGGCTCCCTGTGGACAAGGTTTACTCTCAAACTATTACTAATCTAACTGCTCTTAAGACACTTTTTAAAGTTTAGCCAAATTCACTCAATCAACAGCAATGGAAGGGGCTGAGGATTTTCTGAAGATACTGTCGTGAAAATACTGCTGGCAAACAGGCAAGTAAAAAAGCAAGAGTGCAGGTAGATTTGCAAAACAAACAATAAGAAATGATAAGCAATGGCAAAGTGAATGCCATGAATGATGCAAGGTGAGGAAGCAAATGAAGTGACGTCGGGCGGGGTGACCAGGTCCACCTTTTTTTGTGGGGTGAATTTGTCCACTAAATATAATTTTTTTTTTTTTTTTTTGTCATTCAATAGCCACGGGGTAGTACAAAGTTGTAAAAAAACGTGTTTTTTTTTAAATCGTTTTTTTTTAAAATCGTTTTTTTTTGTTTTTTTTTGTTCTTATTAGTTTTTTATTCGTTTTTTTTGTTTTTTTTGTTTTTTATTAATTTTCTTTAAATTTTGTCATACAGTACATTCTAAGCTACAAATATTTATTATTTAACCTTGTTTTATCAGGTTAGGAAAGGTGTCCTACAGGGGATCAATAATTAATTATATATTTGAAAAGTTAATACATAATTTGGTTTATAAGTTGCATAATTATCGCATAAAAAGTTTTGAACAATGTCTGGCGAAGAAAACCAAAACACCGTGGGCCATTCCCTCCTATTTACTGTTTAAGGAAAATCACTACCATCACAAAAGTTTAAAGAAGCCACTCTGTGTTTAAATTGTGCTTCACGTAGAGTGAAGAATAATAGTTCAAGGAAAGAACAACACATTCACCGAATTGCAAAAAATGCAGAGTGATGACATAAAAAAATCGAAATACTATGGGAAATCAGAAAAGAGATATAATTTAGAAGTACCGCAAAACAAGAGAAAATGAAGCAAAAGTAAAGAAATGCAAACATGCTAACACAAGGCCCCGAAAAAAGAGCACAAAAAAGTCCCTATACACAGTTATAGATCACTAGAAAGCTCCTGATTGTCCATCTCCATACTGATTAATCCGGATGATTATGTTTAAATTGACCTCCCACGTGACGCTGCAACGACTCACAATAAGTTCAAGATATATATATATATATATTATATATATATATATATACAACATTACATTATTATATATATATATATACTAAGCTATACTACGCGTGGAGTCTGAAGCGGTCATACTCATGTACTCACTCAACTACCACTCTGAATGTGATTATAACATATCTCATCATCCGGTTAGTACATATCATATATATGATATTATATATCAGTCCTCTATTATATCATAGTATATACTACTAATACTCACATCAATATATATTTCCATGGACAAACCTACATCATATATATATAATCTCTAGCATAGCTAATCCTTAATCATGATAAGAAAGCTAAGCTTGAAGCAGAGTGTTATTATACTATATACCTATATTATATGTATATTATATAATAATATATATATTACTATTAATATATATATATTAATATTTTATTTACAGTATATATTAATTACTTTATATTATATTATATATATACTATATATAAAGATATTAAACAACCAATCATATCATCTTATCATAATATGATATATATATTATATATATATAATATTATATATAATAGTATATTATTATATATATATCATATAATAATATATAATATATACTCAATATATATATAATATATACAATATATATATATATACGATTATTAATGATATTATATATTATATGAAATTACTGACTTGAACTAATAAATCTTTATAGCTTGTGCTAGTTTACTATGAGTGAATTCGAATGTGCATATCATCTTCACACTCTCTATCCTTCTATCGTCCACGCTGACCTGCATCCTAACACGTACGATAGAATCATTGTTACTTAATATGCACACTCTAACCACTTATATATATATACTTATCATAGTCGCTTATGTTCAACAGTCGAATCACATCAATGATTACTGCAGTATTATATCATATACTCATATCAGGTTTTTATATATCACTTTCTTCTAACCTTTTATTAAATAACATACATACAATTAACAACTAAATTTACATAGCAAATTTGAAACAAATTTCAACAATTAGGTTTAAGGATTTCAAGCTTTTCAGAAGGCCTACAATCTGAGCAAGGAAATGTTGAAGAATCTGTGGATGAAAAGAAAGTAATGGGAGAATTGATGAATTTTTTCCAGTCAGAGGGACTTCTTCAGTATGGAACTATCTCTAGGGCTTTCCACTTGTCCAACAATGTTTGTCTGCAGCATGTGGATTAGTTTATGGTAGTAAGCATGGTGCAAGACTACTCAAAGTAGCCTTCCGAATTCTAGACCTTCCTGCCACTTCAGTTGCATGTGACGAGAAGTTCAGCACAATGCAAATTCACATTCAAAAAAAAAAGAATCAGGCAAGAAAATGAACATCCAGAAAAACTATTATTCATAATTAAATTTGAAATTGACAGAGACGGAGCAGCCAGTCGCCAGAGCCTTCCTACGGTTTACTTTTTTCAAAATTAATGTAAAAGTTGGTAGTTAGTTTAACGTCATCAAATTCATCACCATGAAACCACATAAACACTATCAGCCAGATTTCTCAGTCAGGTAGCTCAGGTTTCTCTGTAAGGACAATGAAGTCTGATAAAACCAAATCTAAAGGCACCTCTGTCCATAGCTTTGAGTCAGAGTCTGACTCCTCGCTTCTCTTCCACAAACTAATAGCTAATGGAGGATGAGGAAAGTCGGAATTTATCAGTCAGAGGCCATGTGGAAACAGGTCTGAGGATTCAGATGCAGAAGCAGATAGGAACAGAATTTTAAAGAGGACCCTTGATGCGTTCCTTTAGAAACTTGTCAATTTTACGTTAATCCTTCATACTATGTTTTTACTAACTTATCGGTAACTTAATATATATTTCATTTATTTGTGTAAGCTAAAATACAAAGTCCATATGACTATTTTCTCATATGATCATATTTATTTCATGTATACATTCTTCAGTTTTTACGCTTCAAAGGGAAGAAGTGTAATGTTGAATAAACTTGGTATTTTTTTTTATTCATTATTTACTCATGTTTATTTCCTAATATAGGCTTATTTTAGAGTATACATTATATATTAATAAATCCAACATAGAAATTACAGTAAAGTTTATTAGCTTAATAAATTTAACTAGAACATAAAGAAAAAATAAAATTAAGTAAGAAAAGATATATTTAAAAACCAAAAAAACAAAAAAAATAGGAAAAATTATTATTTTTTATTCATCGTGTTTTTTTTTAATAAAAACCTGTTTTTTTTTAATAAAAACGGCTAAACTTTATCTCATCGTGGTAGTACTACCAGTTTTATTTAGATTATCCTTTAATTTTTTTACAGCTTCATTAATTTTTAAAAACCATTATAATGTATTTTGGGAGGAAACTTCCTAGAGATAGAACTTTCCCTTTTGAATGTGAAGTTTTTCCTCAACTTTGCTTAAAATGAAAATTGTGGATCAGATTATTAGATTATTTTTTCAGTGTATACACATTGAGTATGGTAGCTTTAAACTGGCAAGTAAATTATTGTTTGCAAATAGTACATAGTGTGCTTAAATTCACTGGGCCGGTCATGGCCCAATTCACCCCGCCTATAAAAATTGATGATGGGGTGAATGGGCCACCATTGTTTATTCTTATTTATTTCTATATATTACAATTTTTATTATGTATAACTAATTTTAATATAATAGTTACTTATATTAACGTAAAATTAAAATAAAAAATTAAATTATATGAAAAATAATGCATTCCAGAAAGTGGCACAGACCATTTAGACTCAGTTGGAAGGGGTGAATTGGGCCACCACATTTTTATTTTTTATTTTATATATCATTATTCACATTTTTATTACTTATAACTAATTTTAATATAATAAAAATTACTATATTAAGTAAAAATTAAAATATAAAATTAAATTTATACCTACATAAAAGAGGATTTCAAACAGATGGCCCAATTCACACCTTCAAGGTAATTCTAAATGAGCTTTATTTAAACTTTAATAAAACTATTATTATTAGAATCTACATTATTTTTTAATTTGTGTGCTTTGGACTACTACTAGGGCCTTGCATTTTCAGGAAAAAAAATCCAGAAAGTGTAGAAAAGTGGGGAGACGAAGTTATACCTAAAGTGGTCCACGTCACCCCTCCCAATGCTACCCAATCTTTAAGCAAAGACAGAGATCCAAAACTCCCTGCCATCTGCAAAAGAAACACATGCTCATTACCTTAGACACTCACAATTACATCCATCTAACCTGTTGAATAAAACAATTATTAAACTATTATATTAAATGTTAACCCCTAATTCTAGTAGATAAATTAAATCCCTAACTTTAAAATAAATAGCCCCATTTTTTTAACCCATTGCCACCACCTGAGGGTGGTACGAATTGATGATTTCACTGTCCCCTTTAAAATCTTATTCAGATAGGGGAAACACCTCCAATAAACCTGTTATCAATTAATTTTCTGAAGTAGGGAAAAAACAAGGAGTATTAGATCAATCGTGATTCAATTAAATAAATAAATAATAAATAAAATAATCATTAAGTAATATTAAACCCTAAAACACCTTTGAGGGAATCAAATTCCCTGCATTACCTCCCTTAAGATTGTAAACCACAATCTTCGCTAACACTGAACAAATCCTATGGGCCCCTATCCTTCACAATTTTCACTCATTCATGCTCTCCATTCACTCTGGCTGAACTGCAGAAAGTACTTAATTGTCTCAAAAAAAGAATATTACACAAATTAAAATATTAACAAAACAAAAACAAAAAAATCTTGATCACTGGGTGTGGTAATGGGGAAGTGTACACCAGATGAGGGGCTATTTTTGGAAGCCGTATAGCGTCGGGCGGGGTGACTCGGACCACCTTAGGCATAACTTGGTCTCCCGACTCTCTAATGCACTTTTTGAATTTTTTTTTTTTTGTAAATCACGGCTCTATAGTCGGTCATAAGCACACAAAAAAATAATAATGTATTCTAATAATAAAAGTTTGAATAACGCTGAGTCAGCCTGACCGAGGAGGGGTGAAGCGGCACCATTGAGGGGTGACTCGGACCATCTGTTAAATTCGTCTTTTACATATAAATTCAATTTATATTTATGATGAAAATTATGAAGCTATACATTTTTTATCATATTAAATTCGTAATAAGTAATAAAAATGTCAATAATGATAAAATAAATAAGAATAAAAAATAAGGTGGTCCGATTCACCCCTCTCCGCTCGAAAATTTTGTTCTTTTTTTTGAATGCAATTTTTTCTTATTTAAAAATATTCATTTAATTTTTTAAAAATTTTCACATTGAATATAAGTAACTTTTATTATATTAAATTATTATTACTAATAAAAATAGTCAATAATAATACGTAAAATACCAAAAAACAATGGTGGTCCGAGTCACCCCTCCATGCCAATTTTTAAGGCCGGGGTTCGAATTGGACCCAGGTTAGGCCCCCGTTTTTTTGTCCACTGAATACGGTTTGGATCAAAAATTTACTTCTTGCCAGTTTCAAAAGCTAACATACTCGAGGTATCCACGAAAAAATATTTAAATCCATCCAACAATTTTCATTTTATCACGAAGTTAAAAAAACTCAACATTTTTCAAAAGTGAATTCTATTAAAGGATAACGAAGTTACCCTAATTTTTCACATTGTCTTAAGAATTAAAAAACTTTCTAAATTTCAAAATCTAAATAAACTTGTAGTACTACCGCGTGGCTATTAAATGAGCGAATTTTTTTATTATTATTATTTTTTTTTTTATTTAGAGTGGACTGAATCACCCCTCCTAAAGAGGCGGGCCCGGTCACCCCGCCCGACGCTTCCTCTAGACTGTTCCAAGACTAACCCTATAGTTGTCATTTCTAAACTTTTTTTTATAAGAAAAGTGTTGTCTGTAACGGTATGTGACAAAGGAGAGCCTACTCAAGTGTATGAAGAATTTATTGCAAAGCTCAAGCATCTTCAATATATTTAAATCTAATATGCTATATTTGCATATAAAATATACACTTGCACTATAAACTGAATACATGTATTTAACAGATGATCCCATAGCATTTTTTCTTTCTTACTCTTAACAACTATCAATAATACTACCTAAAATTTTCATTATCACAGACACTGATATAAATGATCAGAAAATTCAATTTATCATAGGCCTACCTGCATTGTATCAAGGATTTGTAAGACAAAAATATGAGTATATTTTTATAATAAAATAATTAGTCTTTACCCAAGCATATAAATAGAACTTTTTTTCCTTCTGAAGCCATGATATTTATTCTTAGAAAAATGATTTCATATATTAAAGATTTGTAAGATACTAATATGATGCTAAAGGGAAATGATCTGAAAAAAAAAACATTATATATATATATATATATATATATATATATATAATATATATATATTATATACATATATATATATATATATATATTATATATATATATAATATTATATATATATCATATATATTAGATGGCCCTTATTTTTGAAAGTTTGAAATGTTTTACTCTCACCATCCAATCTGGATCCACTTTGGGTAAAAACCTCCCACATAAAATTTCAGAGCATTCTGATAATGTTTAGAGGTAGTCCAGCCATCCACAAGATGTGCTCAGTGTCAGTGGTTGAGTGAACTCTGTTGAGTGAGGGTGCGGTCAGTTGTAGCTTCCAATTTGTGCCTAAATGTTTTATTCTTAATAAACGGAGAAGTTTCATTCAATTTTTACACGTGTTCACCTCCCTACCGATACACGTGCTAAAGGGAGGGTCGGTGTTCCAATCTCTGTATGTGGTTTTCTTGTTGCAGGTGGGCTTAATCTGAAACATGAGCAGGGAGATTATCTCTGACAACCGTGCGCACCCCGAAGGTTTGACTGACCACCTAACAGCGTCAATTACACGACCAATTTGTGGCCTGTCCTTTGGAAAAGTCTTGACGTAAGATCCGTAAGAAAGATGAAATTAATTCTAGAACAGACGGAGCTGTTTAATTTTTCCCTCCGTGGCCACCGGATAATGTAGAACTTAGGGTTTCGTCCAACGCGGGTTAATCACAAGGGACTGCTCGTGTGGCCTTATTTCGATGCTAACTGTACCAAAAATTAGAGACGAGAATGATGAGAAATTTATAAGTGAAGCAAGAACCATAATGATTGACCAAGGTAGAACAGATGATAGCAACGAATAGATCGACGGTGATGAAATTCTTTGAAGGTATTTAAACCAGAAACCATTGACTCGAAGAATACTTGAACCATAATTACATACAACAAGAAGAATATTAATTAACGAAATAATGAAATAATGAACACAGCGGATAATGAGAAGAGGATACTTCTTACTTTTATTAAAGTAACGTAGAGACTCAAATTCATATGTACAAAAATAAAACTATTATTAAATCCATTAAATCATTAAACATCAATTAGGGGATTCTTGGAATTAGAGGAATTCCAGAATCGTTTCTATGAAACTATGAAATGATGAAAAACTAATAAATACAGCAATATAAACTTGAGATGACCTCGCCTTATGCCTTATAATTAATTACAAATATGAATACATCCAAAACCCATCAAAAATACTGTAACCCGAACAAAGTATGTTAATGCAACTAATGGATTGGCTTATCTTAATATCCTTCTACCATTGATGATGATTCCGGACTAAATCCAAGGATAAATCACCAGTACCAACAAAAATCAGTCCAAGGATTGGGATTGTTCAAGAACAAAACCAAACCCAAAACTAAAGTTTGTCCAGGACTGACAGATTTATGCTGTGTCGATGTAAGGAGTAGTCCAAAAAAAAAATAACAAGAAGTAAAAAAAATCCAGTCACAAAAATAAAACTGAAGTTGGAACTTTTAGGCCCATTTCATAAAACCTGTGGGTGGATGAGAGCCCACAGTTAGGTACTATTATAATATAACAAATTAACTTTAATTTAATGAAATTACTATGTTCAAATGGATTTAAAAATAAATTACATTCATGAATCTAAGAGTTTAGATAAGCTAATAAAGCATTTATGACACAATTATTAATAAAGAATTATATCAAAACGTGTAATGAAATTATTATGTCTAAGTAGAACTAGAAAAAATAAACAGATATAGCATGAACCTAAGACAAGGTAATATAATAAAATAAAATATTAGTATTAAAGAGAATTTGCAAACCTACCCTGGCAAATATAATTTGTCTGAGAGGGTTTTATGTCGTAATGATTTGACAACTCTCCTAGAAAGACATAAAACCTCCATAAGCCTATACATAATTAAACCTCGGTACATTTAACATTATATAATTCCAAGAATATATTACAAAGACTATAAATAGCTAAGAGAGTTACCCTATCTTAATGATATCCATACCTTAAGTTCTTTTCAGACAAACTCAAAATACGATGCAAAATTCCAGTGGAATGATTTACCTGTAATATTTCCAGTTTAAACCCTTGGCCGAGGGGACAATCTGTGTCCTAGTAGTAACTATAATACAAAGAACCACTTACTGAAACACAAGAATTAGGACAAATAGTGTAAATCCCGCATAGCATAACATAAATATGTGTTCTATCTTCATGCACACATAATGCCTAAACATTAGTGTAGGCATGCATCTGTGTGCATGTAAGAGCATGAAATTAAATGAAATAAAAATAAAAAAGAATCATAAAAAATAATTCTGTCTTTTACGCATATGTGAACATCATTATGAGCACACAATTACAAAAATTGGTATTTTTTTTGTAAAAAATGATCCCCTTTACATACGCGATCAAAAAAGTTTGGAGACCGCTCTACTAGGATCAGCATATGATTATTCACAGTGGCAACGATTTTAGGCGGAGAGTGATGATATAGTCTTTTATTATAGCTTGATTATAAAGTTAATTGATATGTATCTTATAAATCCTTAATATTACAACAAAATACAATCATAAATAATAATTTCTTTCTTCTTCTTTATCTCAAAGTACAAATTTATAAAAGATTAAAATTTAGACAAATATAAATCCATTAGAGATAAACATAATATAAATATAATCATAAATCCATTAGATAGAGATTAAGATTAAGGCCAGACAGAAGGATTCAAAGAGATTCCTGGAAGCCTACAGATTACTTATTCATTGAAAATACACAAACAATAACATGAATATATATAACCAATATTTAGATACTAGTCATTATAAATCTATGTCAGAATAACTGGAACACATTAAAAAGATTTCCACTGTATAAACAGCTTCAAAAATGACGGAATAAAAAACCCAAGCATTTGGGCTACGTTGTGTCAATCATGGATACAATGGTTACTTTAGTATTAAGCAATTTGTTAAATGAATCTAAAGAAAAGATCAAGAACTCTGCAGTAGATAAATCATTTACATTGTTATAGGATATATATATATACTTTTATTTAATTGAATTAATTATGATAATTTCATTATAAGTTTATTTGTAAATCCATTCCCTTTTGAATACCAATATTTACAAAACAAATAAATTATACGCCTCCATGCATCATATTCATTTCAATTCTACAATAAATATTACTTATTACTTCAATTATAAATATTTACAATTGTTACTGTTTATTTGTACTATCATTGTTTGTGCCACACTCACGATAGTTATTTTACTTTTTATACATTTAAATAAAATTTAAGATCCTAGCACAGAAACGGAGCCAACTTCCGCAGCTCTTTTTTCCTTCATCAACTAGGGAATGAAGTTCATCAAAGAATTGCTCTTGTTGAGATTCAGGCATGTGGTTAAACGGTACTTTTTCCATTATTATCTGTAAGCCTGATCTAATTTCTTCACGATAGGATACGAAAGGTAGGGAAGTATTAAATGGGCTTGTTTGTGCAGTACTATAGGGGTGAGCACTATGATAAGGAAACACCGCAGACACTCTAGAAGAACTTGGAGTAGGATACCAGGGTGGTGGAGTAGTGATATCGAAATGGGGAACAATGTCTGCTGAGGGGGATGGAAAAGGAATAGTAGGGAGAATCTCTGGTGGTACATGTTCTGGGGTAAAGGGGTCCGAAAGGTTTTCTTCATGAACAAAGATGTTCTAGGTCTTGAGGTACTTGTGCTAGGACGGGACGTAATAATAGGTATTAAATCGGCAATTATCAATTTCATATAAATTTTCCGTTTGGGGAAGTGGGAGTTTTGTTCATTTGATAATTTTAAACTCAATTAATTATTCTTCTCTTTTCTTCAGAAATGGTGTTGGTTACGAAGTGTGGAACTCGTACATAAAACGATTAGTTGTAGCATGCACTAGGTAATGGGCCTAAATATTTCACTACTAAAGAAAACAATTGCAGCAAAAAAACTAAAACTGGGCTGTCCAACTTATAAAGGTGCTAATAGTGGTAAAAATAAACAAAAAACAACCTACACTGTTTGTCTTAATTCTAAATAAAAAAAAACTATTGTGTTCTTTTCCCCCATCCTCAGTAGTTAGATGTGTTGGTAGGTAAGTATATTTTCAGAAAATATTCAATAGAATTTTTTTTAACAGATATAGGTAGAACTTCGAGAGGTCTCTCGTGCTAGCTTCCAGTCAAAACATCACATTCTCAAATTAACAATATTGCTTGTATCAAAATTGTTAGCGTATATGAATCTTGGTTTAATAAATCGTTCCTAATCGTGTTATGTTTTCAACCGGTTACCTCGCTTTACTTCAATATTAAGGCAACAAAATCAAAGACCCACTTTTATTTAATGAATCAGAAGCTATTGATGTAAAATCCAAATATAAAATTGACCTAGATTTAAATTTGAGTAGCTTCTTAATTTTCAATTGTTTTGATTCAAATAACGCTTAACTCCGTAACATTTTTAATTTATGAAACTTTGATATCAAACTTCAAAGTATTCCACATTCAATTCACCTTGAAATGTTGTGAGTCAATTAAAATATCTCACTATAAATAATGCACAATCAGAAATATGCATTAATCGTAAACACTCAATTAAAGAACAGTAAATCCTGTTAAGTCATAAATAATTACGAAATCTCACTCAATCAAGCAGTAATCCAACTGTGATATCAGAGTTGGAACCACCTAACAATTGATTACCAAAATTAAACTATATCAACTAAAGTTGAAAATTACCGCAATTAACTATAAATAATTTAAATCGAAAGACCAGTTAAGTAAAGTCAAAACCAATCTGCAAAACTAAAGTCAAAACTAAAGACAAATCGTAAAAATCGAAATCTAAATTCGAAAAGTTAAAGTCGAAAGCTAAATCTGAAAAGTTAAAGTCGAAAGCTAAATCTGAAAAGTTAAAGTCGAAAGCTAAAACTGGAAATTTAAAGTCGAAAGTCAACTCAAACAGTCAAAGCTGAAAACTAAGTTAAATAATTACCATCAAAGGCTAAGTTCAGATAATCAAAGGTCAAACTCAAAGTCGCGTATCATAGGTAAAGTCAAATGCTAACTTCAAAGTCGAATATCAATTTCAGAAAAGTCGAGTCCTAAATTCAAAGTCGAACTCTAAGTTAAATCAGTAAAAGTCCGATTAAATTTAATTCTAAGTCCAACTCAGTCTATGTTTAATGAAACTAAGTCCTATTGTTTTCTTTCAAAACTAAAGTCAAATCAATGCAATATAAACTAAGCACTGTAATTTCTAAGTACTATTTAATCTATTAACTGTCAAAGGTTACTGTAAATTAAATTCGATTACAAAGTCACAAATTATTAATCTTCACGAATCAATTGAGAATCTATCCAAGTCCAAATTAAATCAAGTCTTAAATAATTCTGTCAAGTCCAAAGACTACTATATGTTTTTCAACAAAATTAAATATTCTTCCACAATATTATAAATTTCAACCATTAATCGTGTTAATCTATCAAAGTATTTCAATTGTCAAAGATGATATATCTTAATCACCCTAACTATTTAAACAATTTAGACAGTTAATGCTTTAAGTCACTGTCACTTTCAAAATGGCGGCGCCTTTCAAGATGGCGGCTGCCGGCTTCTTTAATCAAATGGCCTCGTCCTTGTCAGCAACCATGAATTTCCTTGTCAATAATAAATGACCAAAATCTCTCAAATAAAATGAAACTCAACTAAAACAAGGAACTATCAGAACAAAAGCTTCAATTTTTCAACTTTAATCAAATTCTTTAAATATCAAAAATAAACTTTAAAACTTTTAATACTTTTCTGTACAATATATAACTAAGATCGATCAAATCACAAATATAGTAATATTTAATTAATTTTCTTCGGTCATAAACAAGTTGCGTGATCTAAACAATAATATTTTTGGACAATAAATGCCAAAGCACAGTGTGCATTTCTCAACTTACTAATACTTAAATACTTCTGTTTATTGACGCTGACTGCCACTGCAAAAGCTGAAATCAAAGTCAACTGCCAGCGCAATACTAACTAATAATAATATTATATTTATTTAATTTAAAAATTCATATTACCTTTAAATCCTTTTAAATACTTGTAGCTTCAAAAATATACAATGTCTCCAACTTATATTATAAATCAGAGTCGATCAAATAAATATACAAAGTTAAACTATTTACAAAAATGTTCTAGCACTTTTCAATAAATAAACAAATTCTGATAATTGCGCTAAAATATGCAAAGTTTAAATAATGAAATAACGTATGTCAAAATCGAAATGATAAATGGTAACAGAGCACAACAAAAATCACTGCTATCAGTACGAGATCCAGACAATAAGTGAGTCGATTTCCACTGTACGTCCGCCATATTGCTTTGTATTTATGACGTCATAGAGTGTTGCCATTTCTGTAAAATCTTTTCTTCGATGTTCTTTTCTGTAACCAATATATATCAATATTATTTTAAGGACAATTTTAATGCATTTTAGCCCTATTCGGAAACTGTTATTCTTTATTCAAAATAATCTAAATAAGATAATAATTTCATGACTTCTGTCTACTATGATATTTTATATTTTACTTTAGTCATTACGAACTATTTTAACTTTGAAACTATATACAATTATTTTTAAAACTCATAAAACTTTATCATCTCTCCCATTGCTATTTACAACCAAATTTTCTCTTTAGCATCATTCATCACTTCATTAGTATTGTTAAAGAAATACATTTATTTCTTATATTTCATCACAGGTATACATATATGCTTCCACACACACATACATAAAACACTCACTTAAAATTTCCAATTGGGTATATATATATTATATTATATATATATATATTTATATATACTAATATATATCTATATATATAAATTTATTATTATATATATTCATATATATATTATAATATATATATATATTTCAACCAAAATTTTTTTCTTCTCCTACATATACAACTTATTCGAATGTGATTTTCATTTCCAACTTGAGTACAATTACTATATTTTTAGAAACATGACACAAGGATGGCTTACCTGGTATGTAGGATTTACTAGTTTTAGGTTAGGCCCTACAATACCTCCATTCCGAAAGATCACGTCGTGTGGTCTTATGATTACATTCTCTCAGTTTTCAGTCTCATCAATTACTTCATTAGTAGGCTCGATTTTAATTTCATCATACCATATGTCTTCTTTAATGATTTCAGTGGTACGTCCTTTTATCACTTTTACATAGTGTATTTTTAATTTGTCCATTTGTGTGCTTTCCTCCAAGAAATCCCCCTCTAGCCATCCACTTCTGATTTCGACCCATGTTCTTGTATCATCATTGTAAATTCGTGGTTCTACTGGGTCTAAATCTATGGTCCACAAACACATCTCATGGTGGTTATCTTCCCATTCATATCCTTTTTTACTAAATTTTTTTGAAATGTCTAATGCCCTCTTTACACAATCTCCAGAAATGTTTGACAGCTTTCTCTCGCATGTGAATTCCATCAGTGGTTTGGCCAGGGTAGGGTTCCATATTTTCTCGGGGATCTATTCTCCTTCTTGTACCTTGTCTCCTAGACTTTGTTTCTTTCCATGTATACTGCCCCATCCGTGCCAGAGCAAGCGGTTTAGGACGTATATATTCCTTCCATTGAACATAAAAGTCGTTGATTATATCTACAAAATCTCGCAAATAGCGTCGACTCATTCTGGTGGTATATTGTTGTTCAAGCCGTTCCTTATTCAAATTTCCTCTAAGTCTCTTATAGTTATATCGGTCAAAATCGGGTGTAAACGGTATAGTACAGATCACTTTGCAAAATGGGTATTGTCTTCCCCATCTAATTAACTGTCTGGCTAGTGTAACAACATATCTTTCCATTTGCAATTCTGAATTGGGTACCATGATCTGTTTGTTGGTGTTTCGGAAGTATTTTAATCGGGTAAAGTCGCAATGCAACCCTACTAAGATGACTATTTGGATCAAGTCATCCCCCAATTCCATATTTCGTTCAAGAATAGCTTCTGTGAGCTGTAACATTTCCATCAGTTTTATGCCATTTTTGTAATAGAATGTTACATCGGTGTATGGGGCCCATCTGGGGTATTCCGCCAAAGATCGCACCCGACTGTCTCCAACAACTATGATCTTTTCTGATGACAACTCATCTGGGTTTGATGTCCTTCGTCTGGTAGTCATTCTGAAATAATCAATTAAAACAATGGTTACTCAACTGACAAAATTTTCTATTATCTTTTCTGGCTGCCAAAGCAATAATTCATTTATATTACTAAGCCAGTCCTTATCTCTTTCAATTATTTAATCTCTTTATCCGACTGCCAAAGCAATAATTTATTTCATATTGTTAAAGCAGTCTTTTTATTTATTTATTCCTAATTTTTTGTATCCAATTGCCAAGGCAATTGGTTCCTCAATAACCAAGGCAACCTATATATTAATTCTTGTTGTCCCAGCAATCTCTCCGATTAACAGGACAACTTTATTCTTGCTTAACAGGCAACTGTTTTTTAGTTACTAATATATGTCTTTCTTGCGATTGCCAAACAACCAATCCCTTTTGCATTATTAAGGTAAATCAATACATTTTATAAAGAACACAAATTTTTTGTTCTTTTTTCAATTAAACTAAACCTCAATTCACATTGTCAAACCAATCTTTCTTTTCGATTCGGAATATTTATGTCAACTTCGAAAAAAAAAAAAAAACTTGGTACCACATTACTTCAAACAATCACTTTACTCCTTGCAATGCTCCTCAACGATGACACGAATTCCTCGTTTACTGTTCATATAGATACGATTTCCTCAGACATACTATAGTTACTCTTCTAACAGTACTTCCCTTCATAAATCATTTTCGAATAATCTTCGTCCCATATTTCTCAACCTTGTAATACCTGCATCTTTATTTCTTTCTTCTCTTTCTTGCCTGACCCAAAATGGCAAACGTTCTGGTGAAGTCGTTCGGTTTTGTTTTGGTTTTCTTCAACCCCCTTCTTCTTCTTCAAATCTTCACCGGTAGGTCGGCCAATCTGAGAATCAACATAGTCAAAAAATTAGTGGAAATTGTTTCGGATATCAGGACTTTGAATTAAAAAGTTCCTCATTTATTTCTTCATCTTTTGGTATTGGTCATAAAAGAGGTCAGAGTACTGGATTATCTCTGTACAAAGTGATTCTATATTTTATGTTGTATGTCGTATAACACACCGTTTCCATAAACTTTTAACAATAGGCAATGGTATGTTGCAGCTTTCTTAGCAACTTTATTTTGTCCCCTCGTTGTCGTAAGTCATATCCTTCTTAGACTATCATTCCAGCTTTAAAGGTTTAGTACTTAGGCTTCTTGGTTTTGCATGTTACGTTCCTCTATTTACTCTATTACGTTTGCAAAAAACAAACTGGCTGTTGTTTGTTTCAGTTTCTCGGTGAATAACTATGCTTGTAAGTGCTTATGATGTACCTAAACAAGAAATGCCCATGTAGTATTTTATCGAATCCAAATTCTAACATATTTAATATTGGTTCTATTCTATCTTTCATATATGTTTTTAGCATTAGCCGCACTTAATCTGTGATGAATGTTTCTCTTTTCTAAAAATGTGTCCATTAACTGATTTCGAAATTCCGAACCATTGTCCGTTTGAACTTCTTTCGGGTTTCTTAAGAAAGTGAAGCCAACATGTTTAAGCGGAAAAGTTCGTCCGTATGTATCCCGCTTCTGTTCGGAAACCAGCCACAGCCATTAACATTTAGAGTAGACATCCTACTCCTACTAACAATATTTATTTCACTTTGTTGGTTAATGGTACGCTCCATAATCCAAGCAAACAGATATCAACAGGATTCTTAGCAATTGATTTTCCATGTCATGGTCGGGTTCTTTCCTTCGCGCAGGCAACTCCTTTATTTTCTGGCACTTATATACAAGTTCTTGTGATCGTGTTACAAATATAATAAATCCTTCGGATGCCAAGCTATACTTTCTACCTTTTTTAGCAATTTATCTCTTGCCTCCTGAAAGTATTTTTTTGAAATTTCTACTACATAGATTGAACATATCACTTATAAGCATCATAGGAATTGATCTTCCTTCCACTAATTTCATCAAGTAACCCTCCTGACAGATTATTTCTCGGATGTAATCTACAAAAGGTCTGAAGCACATAAGTTTGTTCATTAGGTCTGATTTTTTCCACTCAGTTTCTATCTCACAACTCACTCCATTACTTCTCAAAACATTGGTGATCTCTTCTGTCTCTCTATTTATTTTGTTCTTAATCTTTCTCTCATCACTAAAACATACACAAGGTCTTCTTTTATTTTTGGCAACTCTACTCCAGACAACTCTTGTTCACCTTCATCCAAATTACTCCGTTCTTCCTCTTCACTTTCACTCTGCGTATCTCCTGATTCACTCCTTTCAACTACTTCTTGGTCTCCTGCCCTCTCCTCTTCTTCACCTTCTGACCCATCTACGAGGTTGAACAGAACAACTTCCTTATGAGAACTTTCATCATTACATATGTCGATCAAATCATAAACAATCCCATTTCCACCGAAAAGATCCAAAGATTGAACTTCCTTCGTTTCCGGAACTAACAGATCAAAGTGAATACCATCTACACATCTCAGATGACAGATAGATAGTGCATTAGTCGAACTGGTGTTATATTGTATTTTAAGTTCTTTCCCATGATACACCTATATATACATGTTGTTTTCTCTCGTTGCACACGCTTCTACGACTTCACCAGATACTAATGTTCCTGTATGTCCCATTCTCTTCAATTGCTGTCGGTGATGCTTACTATCATTCAATCCGTACTTAGCTAATCTTTTGGATTTCACTTCACAGCAACCTTCTCTAAGTATTTATGTTGTCCTTATTCCAGCAAAACGGTACAAGCACGGCCTGGAACAATGATTCCTCCTCCCGGGACTACCTGTATGTTAATGCCAAAACGTATTAAATCTGTTCCTGCTCCAGGGCCTGCCTTCTGTGGTCATCATCAGGGGTTCCACAATCTTGAAAGAAAATCACTGATGAAATTGGTAATTTGCCTAGTCATATAACGGATCTCAAAATCATATTCTGTAAGTCTGTTAAAGTTCTGGGCTATTCGAGCAAATATATTATGATAGATAAGTTAAAGGTGATGGCTCTGTCCAAATAACAAATCTACGAAGCTCAAAAAGACTTTAAATTGTTTTCACTCCCCACGTAATGGCAGCCAATTTCCTTTTCGTAGGTACTGTAATTGTATCTGGGTCCCTCCACTAAACAATTGAAGCCCATACTGCAATTAGATTTTCGGTTAGATACCTCCTTGTTGTTGTTTTAAACAAGCTTCCAGCCCAGTTCCTGAGGCGTTCTACATATAATCTTCAAGCACGCGTTGTGTACTGATTGTAATCAGGACAACGACAAAATTGCTGCTTCAGAGTGCTTCCTTTAGCTGATCGAAACTATATATTGACAGGTCGTAGTCCACTTTGTAGGTTTTTTCCCGATAGTAACATGCAGCAAGGGCTTCATTACTGGCGCGCATTCGTTATCGCCTTCTTGTAATAATTTATATTCCTAGGTATTTTAGGTTGTTTTACGGTCCGTGGGACCTTGGCCTCTCTAATAGCTTCTGATGTTTACACCGTGCATGGCTAATAATCCCTTTCACCCTTACTTCTTTGTCCCAAAACTTAACTTTTCTCTAAAAAAATACTGCATTTTTTCTGGTTGATTTTGAGGTTATATTCTCGTCAGTTTTATGAGGCGTTCTTAGGCTTTTTACAAGTGGTCTTCAAAATCCTTTCCCAGAATCAAAATATCATCCAGATATGCGATTACTTGGGTCCAATCAAAACCCTTCAACATAAGATTAACCAGCCGTTGGAACGTAGCTGGACTGTTGCTAAGACCAAACGGTAATCTAACAAACTCCAGATGTCGAGTAGCGGTGGAAAAAGCAGTTAAAGGTCTGGACTCCTCGTCTACGGGCACGTTGTAATAACCTTTTGTCATATCGAGAAGGGAAAAGTAGACTGATCCCTTTAGACTATAAATATAATCTGCAGCTATGGGTAACGGAAAACTATCTTTAATGGTTCTTTGATTTAAAGCTCGATAGTCTATACAGACTCTCATCTTACCGTTCTTCTTCACAACTGGCACTATTGGACTACTCCAAGGACTATTTGATGGTTGAACTATTTTTTGTTCTAACTCAGTTCAATTCTTCATCTACTAAGGCTTGTATTTTTGGATTAAACCGTCGAATTTTTTGTTTAATAGGAGTTTCGTCTGTTAATTTGATGTGGTGTGCCACCTTGTCTGTATATCCTACATCATGTTCGTCCTTACTTATTATGTCTTCAAAACCTTTTAAAACTCTAATGACTTCTTCTCGTTGTTTTTGAGTTAAATCTGTTTCATTTAATTGGAATCTTTCTTCCAATGATTCGTGTTGCTCGGTTACTTGGTTTTGTTCCAATGTACAAACACTCTTTACTTCTATTAACTTATTTCCCTTTTCAATCAATTCCACTGCTTTGGCTATGACAATTCCAGATTGTAAATGTATGTCTTCATCGCTCATATTAATAACACTAACCAAAGTATGAGGGCCAGAATTTACAGCATTAGACACCAACAGTCCCATGTTATCCAAATCATGATTAACTCTTTCTGTTCCATACAAATATGGTTTCTCTATACCATTAGGCCAACTTAATTCTATAGTATTTACATATCCTGTCTTGATTGTAACGTTTTCCTTCAATGTCAATTTTATGTCATCCAATGATGTTTCGTTTCGACTCAGGTCGCAGAGGAATACTTCATGTTCTTGAAAGTGACAAGTCAATTGATTTTCTTTTATGTTGATATTCAAACAATGGGTCTTTATGAACCCTATACCTAGTATTATATCATGTTTTGTTTTATCGCTAACGATAAATCGTTCCTCTTTTACTAAGTAACCTCCTAAATAAAAGGACATATACACTTCACCACAAGTGGGCTCACAATCTCCATGAACTCCTATTAATTGTATGCTGTTTTGTTTTATTATTTTTAATCCTAGTCTTTTAACAACGTCCAATGACATCAGATTCACTTCAGCTCCTGTGTCAATCAAAGCCTTAACAGTTCCTCTTTTTGTGTCCAAGGACACATAAATACGTTTATCACAAATTGCCACTGCAAGGTTTTCTTCTTAACACCCTTATTAACGCTTGCCTTTTCCAGGGGTATTCCGTTTTTCCGAAACTGTCCTTGCCCCTCTGCATTGCTTCTTTAAAATCAAGCACAGTCCTTTCATTAGGATGATCTTGGACCACAATAAGGGCAAACTTTAATTTTTCGTGGTTCTTGTTCTTTCATTATTGGCGCTAATGGTGGTTTCTTGTCTTCTGGCTGAACTGCTTGTGTTTTCTTGTTGTGATTATTTTCTGTTTCGACAGTCTTGAATTCTGTGACCTCTTTTTTCCGCACAAAAACAACAATGTTTTCTTATAAACATCTTTCCTCTTGATTGACCTCTCGTTGACAAAATAAGTACACTTAGGTTCTGGATCTTTTTTCTTCATCTAATCCTGTTACTTGTATTTCCTTTTTTTCTTGCTGTTTGTTTCCCTTTTTGGGGTTTTTTTTTTGGTTTTTTCTGTCGTTTCTGCGCTCGTTTTTATTCGATTTGACTTGTGAAGAACAAAATTTTTCCACGTTGTGGAGCTATTTTCACTACCCGTTATTTACATTCATGTTGGGCAATCTGAATAGTGTGGGCCAAATTTAACTTTAGGCGGCTGCACGTTTGTTAAGTTTCCCATCCATGATTTCAATTTCTTCATCTTGTCTACTGAACACATGGGCACTGTCCATGCCAGCCAATGCTGCGAGCCTGTCTAGTCGCATAGAATAGTTTTATTATTGATTCGTTCTTGTTTCTACTAGTCGCCCAAAATCTGGTAAGTAGTACATCCTGGCTAGTTGTCAATTGCCTTATTATTGCTCTCAGTTTCTCTTTTACCTTCGTATACTGAATTCTTCCACCCTCTATGTTATTGTATGCTTCCAATATTTCACCCTCCAAATAGTTACCCTAATACTCTGCTCCAGGTTTCTGGTACTTTTGAGTACGTGTGTGCACAATAAACTTCGAATTCCTGAAGGAATTCCTCAAATTCCCACCCTGAATCCACTGAAAATTTTAATGGTGGGGGTACTAATGTTCTAGTAGCGTATGGGTTGTATAGTGTCGGGTGTTCTGGTGTAAGGCGGGTGTGGTGGATTTTTAATATGTTATCTTCTTGTTTGCCATCTACTACTGGTCGTTGATGTCCATAAATCTCCTACAAGCTATGCATCCAATCCTTTCATCACTTCCACCTGCTGCCCAGCCGGTTCTTCCTGAATCCGGCAACCTCTACCTCCTGCTTCACTTCGTTTCATTTATTCTGATTATGCAAATTCTAAGTTATTGTTTTATCTTTAATATATCAACTAATGTATTTGCAAGCTAAGACTGTTAGGAATGGGGGGACCCCACACACCCTCCTACTAAAGAGGTAACTTAAGGGAAAAGGCAAAACAGGAAGGGCCCAAAAAAAAAAGAAAGGTGGGAAAAGTACGTTATGCAAAATAAACCGTACGGACACAAAATCAGTCCGGACTGGTCACGGCACCATTTTATTTTATTCTTGTATGGTATAAAAATGGTGCATTCGCAAAACAAAAAGAAAAGAAAGGGAAAATGTCAATCAAAACAAACCGGATGGATACAAACCCAGCTCGAAATGGTCATGGCACCATTTTATTTTATTCTTGTTGTAGTGCACTAGTAATGGCCTCAAATATTTGCACTAACTAAAGAAAAAATTGCAGCAAATAAAACTAAACTGGCTGTCCAACTTTAAAGGTGTATAGTGGTAAAATAAACAAAAACCTACAGAGCGTTGTGTCTAATTCTAAATAAAAAAAAACTATTGTGTTCTTTTCCCTATCCTCAGTAGTTAGATGTGTTGGTAGTTAAGTATATTCGTAGTCAGATGTATTCGTAGAATTCTTTTTTACAGATATAGAGAACTTCGAGAGTCTCTCAGATGCTATGCTTCAGTCAAACTCAAATCTCAAATAAAAATATTGCTTGTATCAAATGTTAGCTATATGAATCTGGTTTAATAAATCGTTCCTAAATCGTTGTTATGTTTTCAAACCGGTTACCTTTTACTTTCAATATAAAGGCAACAAATCAAGACCAACTTTTAATTTAATAATCAAAAGCTATTGTAAAAACCCAAATTGTCAATTGAGCCTAAATATCTAGGGTTTCTCTCAATATTTCTAAAAGCTGATTGTAATTACCATTAAACCGTTATAAAGTTTAATTTATCAAACTAGTGTTATCAAACTTCAAAGTATTCAAACCTTCAATCCACCTTGAAACTGTTGTGAGTCAATTAAAATATCTCACTATAAATAATGCACAATCAGAAATATGCATTAATCGTAAACACTCAATTAAAGAACAGTAAATCCTGTTAAGTCATAAATAATTACGAAATCTCACTCAATCAAGCAGTAATCCAACTGTGATATCAGAGTTGGAACCACCTAACAATTGATTACCAAAATTAAACTATATCAACTAAAGTTGAAAATTATCGCAATTAACTATAAATAATTTAAATCGAAAGACCAGTTAAGTAAAGTCAAAACCAATCTGCAAAACTAAAGTCAAAACTAAAGGCAAATCGTAAAAATCGAAATCTAAATTCGAAAAGTTAAAGTCGAAAGCTAAATCTGAAAAGTTAAAGTCGAAAGCTAAATCTGAAAAGTTAAAGTGAAACTAAAACTGGAAATTTTAAAGTCGAAAGTAACCCTCAAAGCAGGTCATAAGCTGAAAACTAAGTTATAATAATTACCATCAAAGGGCTAAGTTGCAGCTACTATCATTAGGTCAAGACTCAAGAGTCGCGTAATCATAGGTTTAAGTCAAATGCTAACTTTCAAAGTCGAATATCAAATTTTCAGAAGAAGTCGAGTCCTAAATTCAAAGTCGAACTCTAAGGTTTAATCAGTAAAAGTCCGATTAAATTAATTCTAAGTCCCAACCAGTCTAGATGTTTAATGAAACTAAAGTCCTGATTGTTTTGCTTTTCAACTTAAAGTCCAAATCAATGCAATATAAACTAAGCACTGTTAATTTCTAAGTACTATTTAATCTATTAACTGTCAAAGGTTACTTGTAAATTAAATTCGATTAACAAGTCACAAAAATTATTAATCTCACGGAAGTGCAATTGAGAAATCTATCCAATGTCCAATTAAATGCAAGGTCTTAAATAATCTGTTCAATCCAAAGACTACTATAGTTTTTCCAGCAAAAATTAAAATATTCTTCGCACAATATTTATAAATTTCCAACCATTAATCGTGTTAATCTATCAAAGTATTTCAATTGTCAAAGATGATATATCTTAATCAAGTTGATTAGCTATCAATTTAGACAGTTTAAATGTTATGCAGTTATACTGTCACTTTCGAAAATGGCGGCGCCTTTCAAGATGGCGGCTTGCCGGCTTCTTTAATCAAATGGCGCTCCGTCCTTGTCAGCAACCATGAATTTCCTTGTCAATAATAAATTAACCAAAATCTCTCAAAATAAATGAACTCAACTAAAACAAGGAACTATCAGAACAAAGCTTCAAATTTTCCACGGTAATGTTAATCTTTAAATATGCAAAAAATAAACTTTAAACTTTTTAATACTTTTCTGTACAATATATAAATCAATTCGCTTCAAATCACAAATTAGTAATATTTAATTAATTTTCTTCGGTCATAAACAAGTTGCGTGATCTAAACAATAATAATATTTTTAGGACATTAAATGCCAATGCATAGTGTGCATTTCTCAACTTACTAATGTTAAATAACTCTGTTTATTGACGCTGACTGCCACTGCAAAAGCTGAATCAAAAAGGTCAAGCTGCCAGCGCAATACTAAACTAAAATAATAATATTATATTTATTTTAATGTTAAAAATTCATTTTTTACCTTTAAATCCTTTTAAATACTTGTAGCTTCAAAAATATACAATGTCTCCAACTTATATTATAAATCAGAGTCGATCAAATAAATATACAAAGTTAAACTATTTACAAAAATGTTCTAGCACTTTTCAATAAATAAACAAATTCTGATAATTGCGCTAAAATATGCAAAGTTTAAATAATGAAATAACGTATGTCAAAATCGAAATGATAAATGGTAACAGAGCACAACAAAAATCACTGCTATCAGTACGAGATCCAGACAATAAGTGAGTCGATTTCCACTGTACGTCCGCCATATTGCTTTGTATTTATGACGTCATAGAGTGTTGCCATTTCTGTAAAATCTTTTTCTTCGATGTTCTTTTCTGTAACCAATATATATCAATATTATTTTAAGGACAATTTTAATGCATTTTAGCCCTATTCGGAAACTGTTATTCTTTATTCAAAATAATCTAAATAAGATAATAATTTCATGACTTCTGTCTACTATGATATTTTATATTTTATTTTAGTCATTACGAACTATTTTAACTTTGAAACTATATACAATTATTTTTAAAACTCATAAAACTTTATCATCTCTCCCATTTAGTTACTAGCAAATTTTGCTCTTAGACAGTATACATGTCTCTGTCTGTTAGAAGTTCTAAAAAGATATACATATTTTTGTCTGTTAGAAGTTCTTTAAAAAGGTATACATGTCTTTGTCTGTTCGAATTTCTATAAAGATATATATATTGTCTATATATATTTATATATATATATATATAATATATATATATATATTATATATATATATATTATATATATATATATATATATAATATATATTATATATAGGATATATTTCAACCAACATTTTTTTATTTTCCTACATATACATAATTTTTTATTTATTTTTCATTTCCAACTTGGGTATCTACAATTACTATATTTTTTAGAAACATGACACAAGGATGGCTTACCTGGTATGTAGGATTTACTAGTTTTAGGTTAGGCCCTACAATAACGTTTCTTGGAGGGTTCAATTGATGGTATTACCTGCGGGACAGAAGCTTTTTCGCTAGATTCCTTTATAGTAAAGAATCTTTGGAACTTTTCCATGAAGGTATTTACAAAAGTGGAGTTGATATGGAGTCCATCCGAGAGAAAAGGTGAATTCATACAAAGGGACTTTTTCTTCAAATATGCTGCATGTGGAGTTATCCTGGCCGGTTCATGTTTTGTCTTGGTCCAATCACAACTATTCAGAACGTGGTTACCCATTAGGCAAACTTTATTGGACCACGCATATTGAACATTTTTGTTGAATGCTATGTCTTCATATTTGTTGAAGCATTTGATGGAATGTTCTCTCATAGCATAAGGATTTAATATAGGGTGATGTTTCAAAAAAATTTCGTAGGCAACTCCCCAAGTGCGCATGAGACGTGTTTGATTGTACGCGTACATATCCTTGATAGTGGGGATGATGAGATACACCCTAGTTGAAGAGTTACAACTTAAAGCATGGGTAGTGATTTGTTCCATAATCTGAGGAACATCATCAACAGAAAAATCAGGGACGGGTGCTATGACTGTTGTTGAGTATTTTCCGTCGTAGATAATCTGTTTCTTCCAAGCAAGAGGATAAAGAGCCCATATGACCAAGATATCCACGTCTCGTGACATTAAAGTAGTCACACGAGATGGGCACTCCTGTATCCTCCGTCCCGATTTTATATCTGTGATAAGTTGTAATTTATATTGCTCCAAGAGCATGTGTTTGTTCTTTTCGAATATTGCCAATTGACTGGTCCCAATCATCAATAGTTTTCCCACCATAATGAAAGCTGGAATGACAAAGTATAGTGATCAATGATAAGTTTTAGTGATTTTTCCATCAACAAACCCAAATTCAGATCAAATATTCAGGAAAGGTCCCGCAATGTACTCATAAACAAAAATAAATTAACAATCATTTTTAAATATTGAACTCAACTATAACGTTTTAAATAGGAACGGACAAACTCTCCATAAAATATTCGAACCGAACCCGGGGTATTTTCATGGGTGATTCTATATTTATCATCTAATGTATCCTATCTGACATGCGCAAATTGCTGTTAGAGGGTAACAAACAAAAGTTAATAAGCTTCATCAAGCAAGCAAAGGTCGAAGACATACTATAAAAAAATAAAAAAATCAGCAATTTGGCATCAAAAAAACTAAAAGATGTTGTTTTTATTAGCAATCAAGTGCAATGTTCAGAGAAGTGTCTAAATATAATCAAATTTTAAGACAGCCAGATAATCTAAAAAAAAATATTCAAAGGGACTTTAATTTAATTTTTCATATTTTTTTTTTTTCAATGGAAAAGAAATATAGTAAAAGGATTATATGAGGGATAGTGTGTGACAGGATAGGGTAGGAAAGGATAGGCAACTATCTATATCCCTAACCTATACATACATGCACTTAGTCTATTAAGATATATATATTATGGAATTTCATAAGCCATAAGCAGTTAATAAAATATTCTCTAATAAACTATTTCTAATTTCCTGTGATTTTTCTTACTAGGCCAACAGTTGATTTTGCTAATAAAAATGTACTCTAATAAACTAGTTCTAATTTCCTGTGATTTTTATTACTAGGCCAACAGTTGATAACAAGATAACAATAAACTCATAAACCCAATTATTAAGTTAATTTTGTTTTTTTTTTGTTTTTCAATTACACATCTTGATAAGCCCACTGCAACCATATCACCAACAGGTTCAGGGATTATTTAAAAATTTTTATTAAGTTTCCAAGGGGATAACTATTAAAATCCATTGATTAGAATTCCTACTATTTATTTACATACAAGTCTAATATAATAATGATTCGATAAATTCATAAATATTAATATTCAAACAAACTTTTATTTATTTTTCCCTATTATTTACATTACCTAATTTACATTTCCTTTTCAATTAATACTATTTTTACTAATATTGTTTTAACTATACTTTCACTGATATTTTCTTTTTCTTTAGTATTTGACAAAAAAAATAGTTTCCATTTTTTTTTAAATCCATCTTAAATAACACCAACACACAAAGAACTATGCAAGAAAATCTTCGTTTTCCTAAGACAGTGTATCCGTAAAAGCTTATTTTCAAACCAACCTGATATAATATTTTTATCTCGTTCTATCTTTCTAATATTTTAAATCCATTGTTGACTTTTCAGTATGTACGTATATATTTTTCTTACTTATCATCTTCTTTTCCTTTGTTCTTTAGTTCCTCTTTTTGAGTATCCATAGGCCGCAACACATCGAAATGGGTACCCCCAAGACATCTAATATAAAACCTCTGATGATCCTTATACTGCTCTCCATGAATGATAAGATTTTGATCACCATAATAAACAACTACGCAGGCATAATATGTATCACAAAACACATCGATAATTTCTGGTGAAGGGGTTTGCCCCGGGTATCCCAGAAAGCGAATTTTTTTCATTACCTTTTTCCCTTGTGAACGATATTTTTGGGGGTGCTTTTTAAGTTCTTCAGCTAATATTGTTCTAATTTCCAAGTGACGATCTAGAGTTCTATTCAAAAACAAAGAAAAACATTTGTACAAGGCATCACCACCCCCGGCTATTTCAACTAAGGAGAAACCCTCAGGAATGGCTTCGCTCAGCGGACCCTCAACGATAGCTTCCACAGAATGTTTCGCATCTGAACATGCTTCACTCGGATGGGTTCTATTAATTCTAATGGTACCAATAGATACGATTCCATCAGGATATTGGGTTTAACCACACTAACATGGTCTGACTTCTGTTCTTGCTCCGTATTCTTTGGAACCTCACCACTTTCTGGTAAATCTTTAGAATCATCTACAGAAGGATTTTCCACAGATTCGATGGAAGAATTTTTTACAGGTCGGGTTGTTTCAGTGGAACTAGTCAAGTTTAAAGAATTACTACGAACTCGGTTACTAGGCGTATTATTATTGCTCATAGTAACTGTCTTATCTTCTACTTTTGGTAAATTATCACTACTTGCCTCTGGAGAACTGGGGTAGAGGAGAAAGCGGCGGACTATCATTCTGTTGTTGCCGATTTGAATTCTGAATATCTAATCTTGTTAGTCTTGTAGGACATTGATTTCCCGCATGCGAACCTTTACAAAAAGGGCACATGCGGTCGTACTGTGATGAAGAGTTCCGCTGAACATTCATTCCGGGAGATCTGCAATTTCTTCTGATATGTCCTCTCTTCCTACAATAAGAACATATACCTAGGTATTTGTGGCAAGTATCCATGATAAGACCCTGAATATCGCAAAACTCACACCACAGATGACTCCTATCTTCTTGTGTTCTATAAGATTTCTTATACTTCGTATATCTTGAAGTTCCGTTTAAGTGTGGGAATTGTCTTTCTCTATTCTGAAAAATCGATTAAAATTTCTATTCTGTACAGTATTTACACCATTTCCAGTATATCTATTATTTCGACCATTTTCTGTATTTCTATTTGAGTTGTCATATCTTGGATTAGGCTCCAAAACTTTCAGTTTCTGTGAATTTTCAATTAATTTAGCAAGATCCCGAATGGCTTGCATTATCAAGGCGATCTGTTGTTGTATATTATCTACTTTATTATTAAGAGAAATTAACTCAGTTGTCAACTTAGAATTAGACCAAACCTGCTCTCCATGTAACACTGAAGTTCCCACTACCGTGGAGCTACTACTACCTATTGGTTCTGTATTATTTCCTCTATTTACATTACTATTTACATTAAACTTTGGCTTACTTTCTGGAATACTCTGTACATAATACTTACTAGCACGGAACTGTCTATCCGCATCCGCATCTAATGATCTCCGTCGAAGAGCATTTGGTGCTACTACATTATAATTTATTTTCTTAGAGTTTACATTAACATTATTAAATATGTGGGCATTCACACCCGTATTAAATTCAATTGGCAAAGCTTGAGCTTGTTGGTGCAAATTAAAAAGTTGATCATTTAAGCCGTTAATAGTATTATAAACGTGAGCAGCAGGGATAAACTCATCGCCCGAAGGTGTTATGGTTACATCATGTGGCATTTGTACTTTGAACCCATGGGGCTTAAGCTCAGTTGCTATAAACTGGGCCAGCATCTCCTGAGTTTCTTCATCAATATTGGTAGCCATGATATCTACCTTTATTAAGTATCTTTTAACTAAATTTAATATAATAATACCCAATAATAACTTAAAATTAAATTAATAAATTATAAAGCTAAATTAAAATAATAAAAAATAAAGGAAAAAATATATAAAATATCGATTATCAAAGTATGAAACGTTTGGTTTCAAAATACCTATGTTACCTAATAGGCTTCAGAGCTATGTTAATGTAATTCCTATTTAAAAGTTTTTTGTTTTTTTTTCAAATAACAAGGATATAGATTGATTTTTAAAGACAAAGAAGGCAAAGCAAGGTCAACTCAAAATCTATATGCCGTAAATTTACATATCATGTATATCAATGACAAATATATCTACATGAATCATTAACTGCAAAGTGCAGTATAAAATAAGAATTACAATGAATTATTACTGATGATATACATGAGTTTCCCTACTTAAATTTGACAGAAGATGGTTCAAGGTGGATGATGAATCGAATCCAGAGAGATGAATTAAACACACCCCGAACAGTTGGTTCAAGAATGTAGGATAGATGAAATGTCGAAATTCAAAAGATACGTTGGCACAACCCGAACAGTCCCTGTTCGGGCGCCACTTAAATTAACGGTATGTAAGGGAGGGTCGTTGTTCAATCTCTTATGTGGTTTTTACTCAAGCAGGAACTTGATCAGAAACATGGAGGGAGATTATCTCTGACAAGCGCGTGCCCCCCGAAGAGTTTGACAGACCACCTAACACGTCAATTCAAGACCAAATGGCCTTCCTTTGAAAAAGTCTTGATGAAAGATCCGTAAGATAAAAAGAAATTAATTCAAGAACAGGCGGAGCTGTTTAATTTCCCCTCCGTGGCCACCGGATAATGTAGAACTTAGGGTTTCGTCCAACGCGGGTTATCACAGGGACTGCTCGTGTACCTTAATTTCATACTAACTGTCCGAAAGTTAAAGACCGAGATGATGAGAAAATTATAAGGGAAGCAAGAACCATAAATGATTGACCAAGACAGAACAGATGATACAACAGCAACGAATAGGTCGATGGTGATGAAGTTCTTTGAAGGTATTTCAACCAGAAAACCAATGACTCGAAGAATACTTGAACCACAAATACATACAACAAGAATATTAATTAATGAAATAATGAAATAATGAACACGGCGGATAATGAGAAGAGGATACTTCTTACTTTTATTAAAGTAACGTAGAGACTCAAATTATTATGTACAAAAATAAAAAAACTACTATTAAATCCTTTAAATCATTAAATTTTTCATCAATTAGGGGATTCTTGGAATTAGAAGAATCCCAGAATCTTTTCTATGAAGCTATGAAATGATGAAAAACTGATAAGTACAGCAATACAAAATTTGAGATGACCTTGCCTTATGCCTTATAATTAATTACAAATATGAATACATCCAAAACCCATCCAGAACAATTTAACCTGAACAAAGTATGTTAATTCAACTAATGGATTGGCTTATCTTAATGTCTCTCTACAACTTGATGATTCATTAAGAAACATTAAGAATATAGAGACAGTAAGAAAGCCACATGGGCCTATCGAGACTGTCCCAGTCAACCCACTACCCAAACATGCTCATGCAAATCCACAAAGCACCCTAGGGTTGTCAATTTGTTGTAACTACAAATCCCCAATTTGGCTTAGTCAAAAAACTTAATGATATATAAATAGATACCCAAACATCCACAGCATTTAATAACTCTAAGTTATTGGTCACACATTGCCATCTAACTATACTATATTCACAACTAAAAACTCGCCAATTTGGCTTCGTTTCAATATATTATATGATTCCCAACCCATCCATGAACGAATCTAACCCTTTCTTAAATGTTAGATAAGTTGAGCACATCAACAACCTCCTCAATGCAGATAATTCCAAAATTTCAACACACCTATACTGAAGCATGCTTTCATATATCAAAGATGGCATTGCTTTCTTCTTAATATTTCTATTATGCCCCATGGTCACCTGTCCATGTTTTCTACTATAGAAAAATTAATTGGTCTCCTGTATTATCAAATAGATGTAAAACTATTTTGATAGAACTAATGTATCATGATTCCACTCTGAGAAATCGCCTTTCTTCGAAAGAAAACATTCCTAACTCTCAGCCTCTCATAGCTCTTACCCTCAAACCCACAAATCATCCTTGTTGCTCTACGTTGCACTCTCTCTAGCATATCTAGTCTTTCTTTAAATAAGGGGCCCAACTTGTGCACGAAATACTCTATTACTGGCACTAACATAGCTAATTATAACAGTTTACTTATTACTTCTTGCTCTTGTAAACAACATTGCGATTTATTATGGCCAGCATCTAATTAGCTTTATTTCTAGCTTCCAAACACTGATTAGCACTTTCAAATACTAGCTATAATCACACCTAAACTATTTTTACTTGCGTCCACAGACATCAAGGCCAATCCCCATTCAATATCGTAGTTAAGCTTTCTATGAGATAACCATTAGGTGAAGACCTATACACCTTTTTAACGTATTTAAATTCATTTAGCCACTTATCTGCCCAGCCCAAGAAGTTTATCAAGATCATTTTGGAATCTTTATGCATCCTTCACTATACCTAACTGAGGTGACCACTTTAGTATCATCTGACAAACTTAGAAACCTTGCATTTAAGTCCCTGTCTAAATCATTTATATATATGAGGAACAATAGTGCCCCAGCACTGAAACCTGTGGGACACCACTCATTCACTATATTTCCCATAAATGAATTTATCCCATTATAGTTGTAACACAACTGTTTTCATATTCGCAACCAACTACTTTTAATCCACAATGTACCAACTCACACCATATACCACATTGCAATAACTTTTTCATCAGCCTTATATGGGGAACTTTATCAAAAGCTTTACTAAAGTCTAAAAATACAATATCAACTGGATCTCCTCAGGCAATGCAGTCAGTAATGTATTTCAAAAATTCTAAAAGTTTGTCTGACATGACCTACCTTTCTGAAACCGTGCTGGAGTCATACAATACCTTGTTATCTTCTAAATATTCTCTATATGACCTTTCATTTTCCAAAACCTTTACAACCAGAGATGTTAAGCTAACTGGCCTATAATTTCCCAAATCTTCCTTACTACCTTTCTTATAAATAGGCACAACATATGCTGTTTCCATCATCTGGTACCTCACCAAATGTTATAGATCGCTTAAAAATCAAATACGGTGCCTTTGCAATGCTGATACTACCCTCTTTCAGAATTCGACCATATATCCCATCAGGCCCTGCAGCTTTACTTGGATCAATAATGATCTAATAAACTTTAAATATCTTTTACATCGAATTCAAATTCTGTAAGTCTATTTTTTACATGCCATACAAGAACTATTAAGTCTCCAAACTATTATCTTATCTTCTCTGTAAACACTGAAGCAAAATAAGCATTGAAAGTGTTGACCACTCCTTATCTAAACTCACTAAATTTTCATCAATTTTATTGGCCAATGTCCATTCTTACTTTTAAGTTTATAAAAGCTAAAAAACTCTTCAGGTTCTTATTACTATTCCTTGCTAAAATTAATTTCTGCCTCTCTCTTTGACTTTCTTATTGAACTGGTTAAGTTTATTTCTATTTTTCCTATAATTTCTAAATCATCTTCCCTATTACTACTTGAATATTTTTAAAACATCTGCGCTTTAATTAATTTTCTCTCTTATCTCTCTATGATCCACCAAACAGGTTTTCTCTTCGCCACCCGAATGGGTTTATCTTTTAAAACATACTGACTGAATATCATTAAGAATTTGTTTAAATGTTCCCACATGATAAAACAGTTTTGGTCTTTAAACTCTTGATCCCAGTCAGTTTGTATAAGATGTCTCGAAATTTGGTAAAATGCGCCATTTCGGAAATCTATGATCTTTTCCTTAATAACTTGCAATT
>JABUQX010033352.1:45000-47500 GCA_015478945.1 Trachelipus rathkii
TCTGCACTATCGTATATTCGACAACAACACCCCACAATATTCACACCGAATAAAGCATAATATACATACTAATGATAGATCATATGTACAATTCATACAAACGTGTACTTACACAGATCTCAAAACCAAATAAAAATATATGAAGAGTCTTCTCTCCCTAAAACATACACAATACTTATATATACTCTAGCTCCATATAGTATATTAGATAAGCTCTACGACTCACCGATTAACCTACCAGACCTCATATATCTTAGTAGACTATGATGTCCAGTCTTCACGCCCCAAACCCCATAAATATAATCCACATCTCTACTAACCCTTTATACAATCAGAACTTCACTATCATACATCATACTTACTATATATAATATTAGACATTAAATTGATATACACCTATACAAAATAATCACATAAGTCATATACTATCACATATGATGACTATATAATCTTAAAAAAGCCTACCTACATATCTAATAACCTATTACCTATATCTATAACTCTCACCCACTCTCATAGCCATACTCCGAGGACATTACAAAACCATATACCTCTCCAAATATCATACCATCCACCTCAATACCTACTATAATGTATATATATATATATATATGGATAGCAACTTCAAATGCTCACCACCTACTATATAACATGTTACTATATGCCCATAAGATGATGAGTGACTAAGAGAGTACAATCCTTGCTCATACAAAGCACAGTCTCTTTAAGAACCTATGAACATCGATAAGCACAGAACTAATATCAACGCAGAGGCTAGATAAGCCTGTCAAACCATCACTCAGAAATGCACTACTGAGACCTCTCACCAGTATTAACTTCACATATAAAATACTTACACAGCATATATTATGACTCTTGATTCAACAAATGTTCTTTACATACTACACTAGTTTTATAAGAGAAGACTACAACAACAAACCAATCTAAACTCCATCCATACCTATACTCTATATCACTCATCATCATAAAATAACCAAAAATATGTCTCATAACAAACCAAACTACCCATCAGTAATACACTACTTAATATAGTAAAAATCAATACATAACTATTCCTACTATAAATATCGCTATATAACATACTAATCATACATACTCAACATAAGCCTATACATATATATTTCTACTTCTACATATTTCTCAAATAAGCTCAGCTAATACCATAAACCATGTGATTATGATTAACGCCTGAATACACCCAAATTCATAAACAAAATACATTATATTCTTCAATACAACTCCTAAAATCACTTCACTCTACTCAAGCATATCTCAGACACGAGTTAGAATAACACCAGAAATGGAAAACAATAATGTATGCCTCGTAAAAACAGCAAACCAAATTCCATGCGCACCGCACACATGAACACACACTTCACCATAGTGAGAAGTATGCGCATACCAACGATCCGCTACCAAAACCTCCTCCAACAGTTTTCAACATTAACTAATAGCACACAGACTATCTCTCACGCTAACTCTACATTTCTCGCCGAACTAGCGAGGCAGATACCCCACAACCCTCAAACAGGAAAATCATCATAAGCCCTCAAAAAATAAAAACCAACCACGACCAAACAATAAAAATAACCACAACTGACCTAGAAAACCATAACTCCTAATCTGTACAAACTCACCTGCATACTCTCATAGCCACGACAACAGCACATCACACACCGAGACACCTAGGAGAACACAGCTCTTTAATACTTGCTTATGCACACAGACTCACGCATCCTAATCAGCCCGCCATCAAGTCCATAATATTTCATATCCATATACTACTATATACCTATTATGAGTTAGATATAAATAGCTAATATCTATTATGATACCCATAACTAAAACCATAGATAAAATGACCCCTACTTGACCCATCTATCATATCATCCATCACTCCATTATAATCATACACTATGCTCAAAACTAGTAGAAAAAAACTCCATATATATATAAACAAATATAACCCCGACAACATCATCAAACTACCTCTAAAGTCCTCAATAACTGTTTACTATCAATGAGCTATCTCAACTACTAAGTCTGCACCTTCACAAACATTATATATATACATCCCTCACATATCTAACAGTATATATATACATATATATTAACACTCTAAAAACAACTCAGTAAATAACAATATCATAGCATAGACGTCAACAAGCTATATTCGATAGATTACTAAGTACTCCATACATAGCATTAGTATCCACAAAATTTATACTCAATAATTCTATATACATCACTCACTAATCTTAAGTACAATGGATACTCTATACTATCATCTATATCAGGTGAACAGTCACAAATACATAACATTAAAGATAACAAAATACCATACAGTATACATAATCAACTAGCAGTAGTACCCTATAAGGCACAATTACTATAACCCTACCATCCTATTCAAACCTATTATACAGGTTCATCTACTCACAATCACACAACAGATCTACACAACTACATAACAATCATC
>JABUQX010033352.1:55000-56099 GCA_015478945.1 Trachelipus rathkii
ACCGTCTAGCACTGCTCTTAAGACCACTATCAACTGCCTCGCCCGATTGGCGACCTACTTTGCGTATCGCGTAGTCATTCTTTGTCATGCACTGTCTATGCAGTCTTGCTTCTCAGCTCTCTAGTTAGCTAGTGCAGCACTCTTGGGATCCATCCATAGGGAATATAGGCCTGACCTCTATAACTACCCTGCGGCAGATGACGGAATTGTGTCAAGCTCCTGCTGTTGTCATCGACAACTTTGCTTCATAGAAGTAATGGCACTTCCATGTAGACAGATCGCAAATAGTCCGTCTCTCACTCGTAGAGAGCAAGTAGAAGCACTTAGCTGTGGCTGATATAACTAGAGTTTACTTACGCCACCAGCCTCCGCCTCCTTATTATCGGCTTACAATACGCTCGCCAGCTGGAAATGCGCTTGTGGACTTTACTCACTCTAAGGTCTCTCGTGCTACAGATCTCATTTTATATATACAGACTCATGCACAGAACGGCTAATAGATCTCACTATGCCGCTATTTTTTTGATTAATAAGTAAGGGCACCCAAATCCAACTTCTATTTCTCAACACAAGAAGGAGGAGCACCAGGGAAAGCGATCCACTAAAGAGAATGGAGGAAAAAAGGAAATATCAATACAGGAAATACAATGTCTCTGTTTCTTAATGCTTATATGTCGGTACTTAACCTGCGACTCCTATGTTCGCCACCCCCCTAATGCGCTTTAATTCATTCTCTCAGAGTGGAAACACCGGATCCATATACAAGATTGAATGATCAAAGAGAATAACACAACCCCTTCTCCCACTCCGCTATTAATACTAAAAACCAATCACCTTTGACAGCTATGTTAGTATAAGGTCTACCAAGAATTTTGGACATGGGTATATATGTATATAGTGACTAGATACGCCCTTATCATGTGGATGGCGTTGAGGTTGAATATCTATTTCACTAGTATCACTCAACCTGGAGTAGGTAGTCATGTGAGTTATAAAAAGATCAGCTAATGATCCGACTCTAGTGAATCATATATATCACGTCTCAGAAGCCAGTATATCGAGCATAGATAGTTAAGAGTTTTACTATAGTGAACAATAG
>JABUQX010033353.1:7500-17500 GCA_015478945.1 Trachelipus rathkii
ATATATATATTATATAATATATTATAATATATTATATTATATATATATAATATTATAATATGTATTATAATATAATTAGTATATCTTAGTGATGCAGGCGGATGTCATTTTTTTTTTCGCATCCGCGGATCGCGGATGTTTTTGATTTTAATCATCCGGCGGATGCGGAACAATGTTGGATATTTTATATTTATATATATATATAATTATATATATATATCTATATATATATATATATATATATATATAATATATATATTATATATAATATTATATATATATATATATATATATATTATATATATATATAAATATATAATATATATATATATATGCCTAATAATATTTCGCAGTTTTAGCCGATAAGAAAAAATCTATTATATAATTGTTTAACCAGGGGTGCTGGAACGGGATCAACTCAAATGCACCCTACCAAATCCTTTTTTCCCAGAACTTCCACTCCTTAGTGAAGAGATTTTACAATGGATTATATAATTTTTGCACTAGTTTGAAATTCAAATATAGGAAGGGTTGTGCTTGAGAAACAAATTTTTCTGCCTTTTCTGCTGAGAGTCTGTTTCTTTTTTCATCATATATATTAGCCCAGCATTGCTAAGTACTCTCTCACTTGGAACACAAGTTGGGAGGACAGGCCAAATATTTTCTTGCAAGTTTACTCAAGCCGTGGGCAAACTTTTTGCTTATTTCGATCAACCTGAAAGGATCATAATTTGTTTTCTATCGTTTTTCCCTTGTGATAGTTTTTCACAAATCATTTGCACCTACATCTTGTTTGGTAATGTGTGTGTGTTTCTTTCTCATTCACTACTGGACTGTAAGAAAATTCAATTTTGCTTCAAGTGAATCTGTTATTATTTAATGTAGACAGTAGGTTGTTTCTGCAGATTCGTTTTTTTTTTTTTCCTTTTTTAATGGGGGGCGAATTAAAAGAGACGGTTCGGATTGAAGTTTTTCACTGCAACAGCAGTGTGATTTTAATATTGTGTAACAAAAAACTTGCCTTTATAACGGGTATCTAAGTAAGTTGTATAGTATGAAGGTTATTAATTTTCCACAGAATCCGAAAGCGTTTTTCTACGCTCTTAGTTTAATTACAATCTTTCATTTTTTTTAAAATCATCATTTTCATTTGAAGATGGTTCAAAAATGCTTTCTCTTCGCGTTGAGATTAATGGTATTTCATCGGAGACAGACAGAAGCTGTAGAGAAGCTGATTTTTTTTTGTAATTTTTTAAATGTTTTTCACTAGCTTCTTAATGCAGTGTGATATGATTCAATAATATTTTCCGCTTTCCCACATTAGTAAGAATGTTAACTTGGAATACGAACTGGCGTACAAAGCAAGAGTTTTTTTGAGCAATACCATTCTTGTGCCAAATCAATATGAACGTGTACTATTCCAGCGAGTTGCAATGTCTTTGATAACATTTAAGATATGGAATATCAAAAGCCGTGTTTTGAATTGGCCTTCAACTCAATTTTTATTTTTAAGATTAAACTTAAAAGTTACTTTTATTATAATCTTTTTTATCAAATTATCTCGATAATAAAACATCCGCCAACATCCGCAGGGCAAGCGCGGATGCGGATGCGGATCGCGGATGTTAACCACCCTGCATCAACTAATATAATATATATAATATATATATATAATATAATATTATAAATATATATATTATTATTATATATATATATATATATATATATATATATTACATACATATAGCCATATATATTATATATATATATATATACTATATTATCATTACTTATGTAGATCAAGTTCTTTCTTTGCAGTTGCTTCGTTTAATGGTTTTATTAAAATAAATTAAATAGGATATTATTAGGAAATTCACTCTTTTATGAAACGATATTCTTTTTTCCCCCCAAACCACCCACAACACTCGAACGGCGGGGGATATTACTCTTTTTTTTCGGGAAGGGAAATCTATTGAAAAATAAAGTGAAATTGGCAATCTGTGTAGGTTAATATTAAGGGAAATTTAACCGTTCATAAACGAGAAAACGCACAACCTCCTCTCTCTCTTGCTCATCTCTCTCTTTCTCTCTTCCCCCCCTCTCTCTCTCCATCCTATCTTCTCTCAGTTATCTCTCTCTCTCTCGCAGTTTTATTATTGTTTTCCTCCTTCTTCCTTTCTCTATCTTCTTCTGTTTTGCATTCCCCCCTCTTTTTTTCCTCGTTTCTTTCGCTTCTTTTGTTTATATTCATCCTTTCTTCTTCCTTCTTTCTTTTTTTTCTTTCTCTCTCTTTTTTCTGTCTTTCTTTCTTTCTCTCTTTCTTTCTCTCTCTTTTTCTTTTTCTCTTCTCTTTCTTTCTTGTCTCTCTTTCTCTCTTCTCTCTTTCTCTCTCTTTCTCTCTCTTTCTTTCTCTCTCCTACTAATGCTATCTATCTATCTATCTATCTATCTATCTATCTATCTATCTATCTATCTATCTATCTTATCTATCTTCTATCTATCTATCTATTCATCACAAATTTTTTTAAAATTTTCCTTTTCTTTTGATGCTTGAATTTTGTTTCTCTTTATTCCAGAGAATATGAAGTGCCACTTGATAGATTATAGACTTGGGAGTTACGTCTATTGGCAAAGATTACACTCTTTGCAATATCCAATATCACTTTTGATGAATAAAACATTATAATCATTGAATAATATATTCATACTCAGAGCTGGGCAGTATTTAAATACTTTTATGTATTTGAAATTGTATTTACAAAATACATTTATTTCTATGTATTTAAATAGCAGATTTTAACCTATTTTTTTTACAATAATTTAATACAAAAAAATTGTTTAAAATACATTCAAAAAAACTTAAAAGGAAATTACTCTATCTCTACTCTATTCTACTCTATTCCCCTTTCAGCAGTAGATGATTGGGTTGTATATGTTAACACCTCTCCAGCGCTTAACTGATTGATTGAGTTAGTAGTGTCGTTTGCTAGGGTCGTGAGTGGATGTCGAGCTCCTTTTCTTTTCATATGTTAATCATTCAGCAAATGGGAAAAGTGTTCAGCACTGTGGATTTAAGAGCGCAGACGCTGCCAAAATCTGTCGAGGTTAGTAATAAGAATATATTTGAACTTGAAAAACTATATTTTAACTATATATATATAATACATATATATATATATATATATATATATATATATAGTATATAAATATCATATATTTATATATATATTTATATATTATATATATATTATACTTTGTATACATTATATAATATATATTTTTATATATATATATATATTATATATATATATATAATAATATATATATATATATATATATTATATATAATATAATATATTATATATATATATATATATATATATATTATATATATATTATATATTTATATAGTATATATTATTATATATATAGATATATATTAATATATATATAATATTATATATATATATTTATATTATATATATATATATCTATATATATATATATATATATATATAATATATATATATAATATATATATATATATTATATATATATATCGTTAAACAGTTAATTCAATGTTATTATCATTAAAATATTATTACCATTGAGACTGCTCTTGAAAATTTCAAACTGTTCAGAACCCAAGAAATTGAAATTCCTATTCGGAGTACGGTTGCACCAATGTTCGATGGCAATCGATCGATTGCAGGAAACAAAAATTGTTATTAGGAGAATGTTCCACCAACTAACAGTTGGTTAACAAACTGTAACAACTAGAAACTAACGTTGAATTATTTGTAACCCCACTATTGAATGTGGTTCTGTTTATTCGTAAGGTTAGCGGTTAGTTTATGTTTAAATATTAACTATGAAAATGTGAAAATTACACTGATTTGTTACGAGGGCAAATGGATGAGCTTTTTTTTGTAAAGGATAATTACCTGTGTTACTGACGTATGATGTGTTAGAAACGTTGAAGCCGTAAGGTTAAGTTTTTTGTTGGGTAATCCGTCGCTGTTAGGTTTGCCCTAGCAATGTTTGCTAATTGTTATGTTTATTCAATAGGTCAATTTGATGTTATACCCTCAAACGAGTGACAACTTTGATGAAGAATGGTGTTAAAATTTCATGAGTTCCAGATGTTGGTAAAATCTTTGGATAGATTGGGTCAACTTTGTTTTAAGGGATTTTGTTAGATGATGCGGCTTTACCTGTTGCTGATAAGCGCGAAAAGTGGGAACATATATCGAGTATTGTATGACCTCTTAGCTACTTTACCTTTGATAAGTAGGGAATTTTCAGGATGTTAGCTGGTTATTCATACGTGAGGTATGTTAAGTTTGCCTTTGTACATTATATCCTTAGTTGCGGTTATGATATGTTACTTTATTGATGCTAAAGCTTTGTTGGTTAAGAATATATATTCGTGGGTTAGTATATAAAGAACTTATTTTTGTGTTTATGTTTGGATAAAACTTTTGTTATGTTTGCAATTATTCGCTGGTCTGTTAATGATAATTGGACAAGATTATGATAAATCCTTGTTAATATTACTATTGTCATGTTTAAAATTAACGTTAAATATGTTCAGAGATATGCTTGTAAAAAGTGTGAATAGGTTACGTTTGTATGCAATGTTAGTTAACTTTACGGGTGTTAAGTGTGGAGCTTTGTTAATGTTAACACATTTACTTCGTGCTTAAGTTGTGGTTAAGTTTGTCGTTGTTACATTATTTTTCTGTAGTTTCATTAATGAATGCTAGTTAGCTATAATTATATAAGAAAACTTGTTTATGTTAGCATATATCTCGATTGGTTAGTATTATTAAAGAACTCATTTGGCGGCTATGTGGTTTTATTTATCGAAATGATACTCTAAATGCCACGTAAATCAGTTGTTAATGTAAAAATTAAAAACATTGATTATGTTAGAGATCATGCCTTGAAAAGTTGTGAATAGGTACGTTTGTATGCTGTGCTATGGTACTTTAAACTTGCTGTTACAGTATGGAACTTTTGTTAATGGTTAGTTGTTTATTTCTAGCGTAAGGTGTTAGATTTTGTTATTGTACATTATACTCTCTTTGTTCTGGTAATGCTATGTTGGTTTTATTAATGTGAAAACCAATCGTTACGTTAAGCATATATATATTCGTTGGTTGGTATATTAAAAAACGTTTATAAAAACCAAACGCTCATTAATTTTTGTACAACTAATGTTATTGTTGTTCGTTTGTTGTTGTTGTTTGGTTGTTTGTGTTGTTTGTTGTTGTTGTTTGTTTGTTGTTGTCTAACGAGAATATATACCCTTTTTGAAATGATATGGTTCGTTCATGTTTGCGTTTGGTATTCTTGTTTACTTTTTCTTCTGATTGGTTGAAAGAAAAAATCTCATTACATTTAAGGTTGTTTACGCATACGTTTTCCGTCAGTAGGACATTTTTTTCGCCGCTGTCTGGTACAATGATCAATCTCCCTGCATCTCTACAACTGTTGTTTGATATCTTCAGAGGAGCTTCGTTTTATTCCAACGCATGTGTCATTTAATCATTTAATCGTAAACCAAATGGCGGTCGTTACGTTGCTTGTATTCCTGCCAGATGGTGGGTCAATAATAGACCTTTATTCGTTTGTGCTAAATTGGAATTCAAAAGATTATCGATATCCGCAGCTGCAGGTGGGTAGAGGATAGTGTTTGTTTATCCGAAAGATCGCGACGCTTAGTGAATATCTAACTGGGGAAGACAACGTAAGTGGTTCAAAATAGAATGAACGTTTGTGTTTCTGCGTCGTGTGCAATATTAACCCTTGATGTAAGCCATACTGGGAACCCACGATTGTGTGACCTTTTTCCTAATCGCACATGTATAGGTTTTCACTGTTCGAACACCTGAAAATATAACAGCATTGCTTAAAATAAAAAACGGAATTAAACATCACATCTTAAAACGATGTTGACATACTTGAGGACATAATACATATAGCACATGGTGTAATCTATGATATTTCACCGAAACATGTGGTTTCCGTATAATGCCAGTATACAGGAATGCGTTAATAACTATCAGCTTGGATGAGTCTATCTTCTCTCTTGTATGAGAGTGCTGCTGAATCAAAATATGCCGAAAAATGGTTTAGTGCCGCTGAAGGCCTTTATACTTACATTCTTTCAAAGGGTGTTGAATCTTTAGAGAGATATTTAGAACGTACCCAAGTTATGTTGAATCCTATGTTCTCTGAATAGATGAATTAATATATTTTAAAAATTAAACTTATGTTTTTATGTATTTATATAACGCTCTTTTTCAATGAAAATTAATATGTTATAAAATGAAAACTCTGTTTTAGCTTTCCCGCTTAATGTTCGCGTTTATTGACTAAGTTGTTAATGATAGCTGTTTATTTCGTCTGGTTTGTTGTGTGTTAAGTTATGTTATGTTCATACGTTTAGCTTCTAACAGAGAGTAAAAAACTTTACTTTGTTTGTTCTTTACCCATTAGGTATTATGATGTTAGGTCAAGGTTATGCTAAATTTTTTTTCTTAATAATTACTATGTTAATGTAAATTAACATTGTCATGTTGGATATATGTTTGATATAAGGTATGAAAAAACAGGTTACCTTTGCATGCATTGTTTAGTTCTTTACTGGTGTTTTAAGTGTGGCTCTTTGTTTAATGTTAGCAGTTTATTCTTGCTTAGGATGTGTTAGGTTTTGTCTTTGTACATTATATTCTTTAGTTCTGTTAATGTTATGTTGACTTTATTAATATAAAACTTTGCTACGTTAGCATACTTTCGGCGCTTGGTCTGTATGCAATATTACACAAGCCGATGAAATCGATATTTATTACCATGTTTAATGTAAAATTAACATTTGTATGTTAGAGAGACATGCTTGACAAAGTGTGAATAGTTACGTTTTTGTATGTTATGTTGTTACTTTACTGTTGTTAAGTGTAAACTTTGTTAACGTTACCCATTTATTCCTGTTTAAGATATGTTGGTTGTGTTGTGGGTTAATTCATAGTTTCGATGATGCTAGTAAGCCATTTATTAATGTGAAACTTTGTTAGTCAGCATATATTTGATCTTACTTTGTATACAAAGAAACTTGAAATTAATGTATGTTTAGAGCCAAAAATGATGATACTCGGAATGTGACTTAATCAATAGATCAATAGATGCATAGATGACATGAAGGGTGGGAGGGATGGTGGTTGGATGGTGGGTTTGATTTACTGATTTACTTGATTTAGGGTATGTAAAAAACGTAAATTTGTAAGTTATATACATAAAATCTTGGATTTTTGTTTTCTATTTATTGTGTATATTAATAGTCTTTTATTTTTTTTCTGATGGTTCTGAAACCATTAATTTCGAAATCTACAGATCCAATAACATATCATAAGAACCAATATTTGTTGTTATACGAATGTTTTTATTAACTTGGCACCTGCACCGGCTCCTACACCGGTGTCTGTGCCTACTCCTTAGACTCCTCTCCCCCTTCCTCATTCTTCTTCCTTCTTTTCCTTCCCTCCTTTCCTCTATTTTTTTTCTTGTTTACTCCTTTCTCTTCTTCTTCTTCTTTTCGGTGTCTTGCATTCCATGCATTTCTTCTTTTTTTTCAAACTGAGACCCCCTCCCGGTGGGGGTCTCCTGGAATCTCCAAAGCCGAATACCGACTCCAACTGCCCTCTCCGACTCCGATTCCGAATCCTTTCTCCAAGTTTTCAGTTCTTCTACGATTCAATTTTTTAATTTTTTATAAGGGGGTGGGGTCCCCCTTTCGGGGAGATCCCCAGGGGTACGTAATCTCGGCTAACGACGAGGATTACGTCACCCATCATACATCCTCCCAAATTTTTAACCCAATATGATAACTCTAACCTCCATAGCATATATATTAGACTCAGAATCTGAGCCGGAGCCGGAGCCTGAACCAGAGTGCGCAAAAACGATTCCTTACAGGAATCGTTTTCGATTCAGATTCGATTTCCCTTTGGAATCGAATCTTTCTTCTGTAATAATAATAATAATAAAATAATATAATAATAATAGTTAATATATGTGGTGTGTGTGTGATGTGTGTGTGTGTGTGTGTGTGGTGTGTGTGTGTGTGGTGTGTGTGTGTGTGGTGTGTGTGTGTGTGTGTGTGTGTGTGGGCGCTTGCGCTCGCGCACGATGTAATCCTCGTCTGCGTTACGAGATTACGCTCTCAGCTCGACTAAACTATTTTTAGGCCTAACTTGCTCATCATCAGATCCCGCAACAAAGGCGTAAGCGCAATATCGGTGTCGACCCTCGGGGCGACCCCCTCTATATTACATCACTACTGAAATTTACCCTGTTTTCGAGAAGCTTAAACATACATAGATTATATTCCAAGTTTCAGACCTATAACTCTTATACTTCATATTGAGAAATCGGCTGCCACCGGTCAAACGCTGCCATCACTACAGCGATTAATCGAATGTTAATTATTGTAATTATTTTTCTTTCGATTATATTTTTCAGTGCTAAATGCAACCAGCAGCACGCTAGAAAGACATTTAAACAAATCGATTAAGGGTACATCGATCACGATAAATCGATTGGGACCATCAAAAAAAATGATCTACCGATCATTTAAACCTTCTAGGAACCAAAAAGCCCCCCCTTTGGGGGGCTCCGCCCCCTTTGGAGGGTAAACCTCCAAAAAACGGTCTTCCAGACGACCTTAAATTCGGTCTCACCGACCTTAAAACCCTAACATTTTGACGTATCAAACGTCAAAAACCAAATGTTTGCAAAATGTTGCTTGAACATTTGCAACATCCGGTTGCAACTTCCGGATGTCAGTCTGCTGCCGATCGTGCCCTATAGCATAGGACCCATTCACGGCACAACAAGGAAGCGGCTAAACTAGGTTTGAATAATAACTCTATGGGTGGAGTCTGGCTCATAAATATATATATATATATATATATATAATATATATATATATATATATATATATATATATATATATTATAATTATATATAATATAATATATATATATATATTATATATTATTTATATATTATTTAATAAGTAAGATAACAACAACAACAACAACAACAACAATAATCACTATAACAAGATGAATTTTAAATAATAAGAAAATAAGTAATTTATAAAAATTCATTATTATCTCATACAACTGTCGTCTTAAAGAGAATTTCCCATATATATATATATATATATATTATATATATCTAATATATTATAATATTATATATATATATATTATATAAACATAAATAATATCACAATATTATATATATATATACTTATGTGCTTGTTGTGTGTGTGTGTGTGTGTGTGTGTTGTGTGTGTGTGTGTTGTGTGTGTGTGTGTGTGTGCGTGTGATTGTGTGTGTGTGTGTGTGTGTGTGTGTGTACACTCTATGTAAGTTTATAAAGAGTAAAGAAAAGAATTGAAAATTGGCAAATAATAATTATCCGAAACACTCTCTCAGGATTAATGCGATGCTATTTTCTTCGTCGACATTGAATCGCTTTATTTCCAAATAGATTCTAAATTCCAGTCATTTATGGGTTGAGGGACATCGTATCTCTCAAAGCACACAAATGTTAAGTACACCAAAGTATTTAAATATATTTTTTAGGCATTATTGGTTTGAGAGATACCATGTGTTCAAATATGAAAGATATACAAAATGTACTCACCTGATTCATATACTTTGATGTATGTATACATCAAAGTACTTGAATCCGGTATTGAGCACATTTTGTATACCTTTGAATTTGAACATATCGTATCTCTCATAGCACACAAATGTTAAGTACACCAAAGTATTTATATTCTTTTTAGTTATTAAGGTGTACAAATGTACTCACCTGATTCATATACTTTGATGTATGTATGCATCAAAGTACTTGAATCCAGTGTTAAGAACATTTTGTACACCTTGAACTTGGACATAATCTATTTCTTAAAGCACACTAATGC
>JABUQX010033354.1:0-24348 GCA_015478945.1 Trachelipus rathkii
GATCCATATCTCAAAAACTACAATAGCAGCGAAAAGGAATACATTTTAATCCTTGTAAGATTTTAGTTAGACAATGTAAAAAAAAAAAATAAAATAAATAAAATAAATATTGGCTATTTTTTTTTAGGAGCAGGGGACAATATATATATATATATATTATTTGTAGAGGTATTACACGGCAATGTAGGGGGCTCGAGCCGACGGGGAACACAGGGGGGGACGTTTTCCATACCCCGTAGGGGAGGGGCGGAGGAACCCCCGCGACACCCAAATACCAAAGAGCGGGGGTTCCGGAGACCCTCCCCGGAGGGGGGGAATTAGTCCACCCCGTAGTTCCCGGAAGCCGAGACCCCGACTCCTGCCATCGGTGCGGTATTCCCTTGGGGTATTCTTAAAAAAAAGCAAAATTTAATAGAAAGTCTATTTATTTTAACGAGTAACCAATAAAAGGTCTCTAAATAGGCTCTCTAATCATATTACTATAATTATTAACAATAATTTTTTTATTTTTTTTTTTTTTTTACATTTTCCTATCTAAAATTTTACCAGGATTTCAAAAATGTATTCCTTTTCGCTGTAGCTATTGTTTTTGAGATTTTTTTTTTTTTTTTTTTTTTTTTTTTTTTTTTTTTTTACATTTTCCGCACTAAAATTGGACCAGCATTCCAGCAATGTATTCTTTTTCCCTGTAGCTATTGTAGTTTTTTATTTTTGTGTTTTTGTTTTTTTTTTCATAATTATGCTTTACAAACTTTAGTTACATAAGTCAAATTTAAAAGGAAATAAATTGCCATAGCCTAATATTTGTTCGCTTAGTGTGAAGTGAAAAAAAAATATATATCAATTCTTTTTACTTTTTTTCATTATATTTTTAAATTTTTTTTTCCAAAATGATTCGTATATTTTCCAAAATGATTAGTATCGTTTTCGTAGTGCGAGACACGTTTATACATTTACTATATATAGAATGTATATATATAAATATATTTATTTTTTATATATATATATATATATATATATATATATATATATATATATATATATATATATATATATATATATATATATATATATATATATATATATATATATATATATATATATATATATATATTCGTAGTGTTCTAGACCAGCGATTCTTACTTAACCTGTGGGACTCGGATCCCCTGGCACGGCTAGGGCTTCAAAGTGGGCCCGAAGGCTTGAAAAAATGTTATAAGATCTTTTGCAGTTAATTAAAATAGTTAATAATGAATGAATGAATAAAAGAAACCATGAAAAAAAAGGAAACGTAACAAATTTCAATCAATTGCTTGCTTGTATAGTGGTGAGTGTGCTGGGAATCGACCGGCTAGGAAACCGAAGAAAAAGTGGATTGAGTCAGTAAAGGAATGTCTGAGGAGAGAAATGTGAGTTTGGCAGAGGCGAGAAGAAAGGTGCATAATAGGAGTGAATGGTGGGGTTTTGTGAGAGGGTATGGTTGTGGCCACCTGTGCCAAAGGGTGAACCCCACATTGACGAGATGTCATATTGAGGGGTCCATCGCGGTCCCAGTGACGCTCTAGGGTGGATTTCGGACTGCGAGGAGTTCTCACTAATAGGTATAAAGGGGAGGTAAGGCTGGGCTTTCTTTTCGACTTGTGTCATATTCTTCTACTACTTTTCTGTTTCCGGTGCATGTTACGCACCTTACCCCCAGTCTTGGGGAGAGAAGGTGGGTGATGATATATATATATATATATATATATATATATATATATATATATATATATATATATATATATATATATATATATATATATATATATATATATTGTATATATATATATATATATATATATATATATATATATATATATATATATATATATATATATATATATATATATATATATATATATATATATATATATATATTTAGACTGATGCAAAAAAGTCGACCATTCTGAAATCTTCAGGACACCCTCTAAATATGTTTATTGTCTTAAAAAAACATTCTGTGCAAAATTTCACCTCAATTGAATAACTTTTAGAGGCTGCTACCGCCATTAGAACATTTAAAGGAATCGTTAGAATGTAGATCGTTTTACAAATTGTACACATAAACCTAATATAGTATTTATAAATTGTTTTTCAAAAGCTAAAATATTCAAAGCAATAGCAATAGCAAAAACAACCGAAAAGTTACAGATTACTATATACATTTCGTGGAAATTGGTAATTGGCAACACTTTACAGTTCTACTTAATAAACGAAATAGCAACCCTTACAGCTTTATGAGTTACGTCTTGATTGTGACGCAGTATCGTAGACATTAGTACCTTCGTCGCTGTGACTCTGTGTAGTAAGTGCATCTGTTTTAAATATGGAAAGGCGTACACGTACTATAGAATTTCTAAAAGAGACTCACCTCCCATCAAAGCGGGAAACAATGGCATTGTTTATGAACTACAAATTGAACAAAAAACAACAGGTGAAAATAGCCGCTGTCTACTGCCGTAGACGTAATGGCAGTGTGGGAAAAAGCAGGCATCCCAACAGTGTTGAAATGCCATGTCGTCGAAAAAATAAAGAAACTTTACAATGAATGGGGAAAATTAAAAAAGAACAGAAATAATAAGAAGAAACAGTCATGTGGTCTGGTTCAGAAACAAGAGAGATGGAAAAACGACTTAGATAATCTGTTTGATATTGCGCATGCAAATGCTCTTGACATGATACAGATAGACGAAGATCGTGCATTTTTGATGCTCCAACGGGAAAAAAGACAAGGCAAAATGGTTGGAGTGGATAAAACGTTATTACGGAAAGAAAAGATTGCCAGAGAGAGGGAGTCATTGCTTGTTACAAAGAGAAAGAGGGAAGCAGCAACGTTTGATGTAGCTGCGTTGTCAAGTTCAAGCACATCAGGGTCGAATAACAATAGTTCATCATCAGATGAAGAATATGTGTTAGAACCTCATCAGCCATCAACGTCGAGAGGAACGAAATCAAAGCCAAAACGAATGAAACTTATGGACACATCCATGCTTGCAGCTCTTGATGCTACCAAAATAAGTGACAGATCTGCTTCACAAATCTTGATCCCAGCAGTAGAAGCTCTTGGTCACAACTGTGAAAAATATAGCATCAGCTATTCATCAGTAAGACGAGCAAGACAACAAAACAGGAAGAAAATGGCAGAAAACTTGCTGAAGGATTTCAAAACAAATTGTCCCCTGCAAATACATTGGGATGGCAAATTAATGGAAGATATTACCGGTCATGAAAATATCGAACGACTGCCAGTCCTAATTTCTGGACTAGGTGTCGATAAGCTTCTTGGCGTTCCGAAGCTTACCCGTGGAACAGGTAAAAATATTGCAGATGCTGTATATCAATTAGTATTGCAATGGGATATATCTAAGCAAGTCAAGTGCATGTCCTTTGACACCACTCCAGCCAACACAGGTAATAAGAGTGGTGCCTGTGTGTTACTAGAGCAAAGAATGGGTAAACACATGCTGTGGCTAGCTTGTCGCCATCACATTTTAGAATTAACATTGGAAGCAGCTGTTTCTGTCTCTTTGCCTGCTTCCTCTGGACCTGACATTACTCTTTTTAAGAGATTTAAATCGGCGTGGGTGAAAATTGATACGACAAAGTACCAAACAGCCGCAGAGAACCCTGTCATCAAAGAGAAAATAACAGAAGCTGGTGATATCGTTACATTTGTTGAAGCGCAGCTTCAGAAACACCACCCTCGTAATGATTACAAGGAATTTCTCGAGCTGACATTGATTTTCCTTGGTAACACTCCGACATCAGGAATCAGATTTAAAGTCCCGGGAGCATATCATAGGGCACGTTGGATGTCTAAGGCAATTTACTGTATTAAAATATGGATGTTTAAGAACCAGTTTAAGCTGACTCCAAGAGAAGAAAGAGGACTGCGTGATATTTCCTGTTTTTTAACAACAATATATATTAGATCGTGGTTCACGGCATCCATAGCCATCAGTGCTCCACGTTCGGATTTGGATCTTCTACAAAGGCTGCAAAAGTACAAGGAAAAAGATGATACCATTGCAAGTGCTGCTCTTAATAAAGTTTTGAGGCATTTGTGGTACCTCTCTGAGGAACTTGTTGCTCTTGCATTTTTTGATTCAGAGGTTTTGCTTGAGACAAAAAACAAAATGAGGCATGCTCTAAAGAAACAAGGGGATTCCAGACCGGAAAAAAGAGCAACCATAAATCCTGAATCAGTATCCCAAAAACAATTGCAGGATTTCGTTACAGCCAACACAAAACGATTCTTTGACATACTATCATTGCCTCACACATTTCTAGACAAAGATGCTGCAGAGTGGAATGATGACGAGAGCTATATGAAAGCAAGAGAAATCGTAGGAGAGCTAAAAGTTGTAAATGATACTGCAGAGAAGGGTGTGCGGCTAATACAAGAATACAACAAACTGATAACAAATGATGAAGAGCAGAAACAGTACCTCCTACAAGTTATACATCATTACAGGAAATCTATTGCCGACAAAAACAAGAAAACAATACTCTTACATCATAGGGAACAATAATATATAATAAACAGATGAAACTGTATGTGGTTATTATATGCCTCATGGGGAAACTTCCACTTTAAAAAAAGTTAACGCGCTATACGCTGTACCTCAATGGGTAGTGTGGAAATCAGCGAACAATATATTTCGAACCTTGGTAGCAACCTCTAAAAGTTATTCAATTGAGGTGAAATTTTGCACCCAATGTTGTTTTTACAATATAAACAAAATTGGCGGGTGTCTTGTTGAAAAACTAAAAAAAAATTTTTATCCCTACATTTTGCATCAGTCTAATTATATATATATATATATAGTATATATAATATATATATATATATATATATATATATATATATATATATATATATATATATATATATATATATATATATATATATATATATATATATATATATATATATATATATATATATATATATATATATATATATTAGATATATGCGTGGTGTGTGTAGGTGTGCGTGTGTGCGTAGGTGCGATTGTGTATGTATGTGTGTGTAAGGTAACAGAAACAGAGACGTCATTTTTCATCATCTTATCATGCACTTTATTATAATGTTTATAATCACTTTTGAACAGCAGTTACAAACCTCACAATTCCCCTCATGGCTGTGATATATATATATATATATATATATATATATATATATATATATATATATATATATATATATATATATATATATATATATATATATATATATATATATATAGATATATATATGTTAACTACATATCAATATATATATATTAATACAATAAAGTGCATACTGAGCGCAATTCAACTTGTATTGATAAAAACAACCCAGCTGGGAATCGAACCTGTCCCTAGCAGATGTACGTGCAAGTGTTTGACCACCAGTCCACGATGAGCTAATTATTTTTTTTTTTTTTATTTTGTTTGGCCCCAGGCCCGAGCGTGATCTCACTCTCTCTCCCCACCCCTCTCTCTCTCTCTCTATATATATATATATATATATATATATATATATATATATATATATATATATATATATATATATATATATATATATATATATATATATATATATATATATATATATATATATATGACCTGTGAGTTATATGAATCCGTTAATTTTGTTTTATGTAATTTTTTTTCAATACTAACAATAAATAAAAATGATGATAAGAAAGATATGTAATTTTAAAATATTAAAAATTAAATAATAAAGTAAGCAATAACATACATTTTGCATGAGAAAGAAAATGTTTTTTTAGTGTTAAAACGTGAAAGAATTTAAGGTAGGGAAAAAATAATGTTTCGGGGTAATTTAGGTCCATATTGAATTTTTTTTCCATATATTGATCTGTGTATACTTAACAAAACTTATCATAACCTAAACTAGGAGGGTCCTAAGCCAAAACCTAACCTATATGAATCGAAGATGCAGTAAACCTATACCTAACCTATATGGATCGACGATGCATTAACCTTATACCTAACCTAAATGGATCTACTTTGCCGTAACTTTTTTTTCTCTTTGTTTTAGGGTTTTTCTAAATAAGATTTTTGCATTTCAGGAAATATTACGGAGTCTTCTCGTTCTCCCGGTAACTGCCAAACGTACGATGCTTAAAAAAGTACGATTTATTAAATAATTACCTTTTTCTTATTAATTTAAAATATTTTGATCCTGTTTATCAATCAAATTTATTGTAAAAATCATATAATAACAAAATATGAAAAAAAAAAAAAAAACAAACAAATATAACGGATCCATATAATCAATAAGAGACATATATATATATATATATATATATATATATATATATATATATATATATATATATATATATATATATATATATATATATAAGAATATATATATATATATATATATATATATATATATATATATATATATGTGTGTGTGTGTGTGTGTGTGAGTGTGTGTGTGTGTGTGTGTGTGTGTGTGTGTGTGTGTGTGTGTGTGTGTGTGTGTGTGTGTGTGTGCATCTTGTTCTCTTTCGGTCAAGGTTTGTCAAGATTACTTTAGATTACTCAGATTACTTAATCTTTACATTACCGTCACAAATCATGTTCATGTCCCTAGCAAATGGTATTGTAGGTCATTCATCACTAAAATCTCAAAACTGTTATTTCTTCAACTTTTTATTTGATTGAAGTTTTTCACAGAAACAGAATAATCTACCGAAAAACAAAACCATATTAAAATATTTCTTACTTTTCATTTAATTTCCTCATTCAGATTTCCTTAAATCCTCCTTTATCTCCTAAAAACCAACGATCAATATACTTTGATGATCCATCCTTCTGATACAGGAGATATATAAAGATATATGAACACCTTCACTTCGTGTGAATTATTTCCTCACATATTAATACCTTCTCTAATGAATTAACCCATGTTGGCACCGTTGTTTCGTACATTTGAATTCATCACATAACATCGCATCGCATTTGCCCCTTCCTTGAAAAGGGTAAAGCCCGTGAGTGGTGGTGAACTGTAAAAAAAAAAAATTAAAAAGACTAATTTTTAATAAATTCCATCGAAATATTCTTTCAAATTCAAAACGAGCTTGAACAGTTTTCTTCCCTGAAGTCAACCTCCAACAAAATATTAAGAGCAAAATGGAAGATATTTATCTATCATTTACATCCACACAAACAAATTCTTTTACCAGTTTGACACATATCTTATTTCCTTAAAACGATCTATGTAGAATAATAAAATAATCTTAAGAGACATAAATAAATCCTGTCTCAGCCCTGACCTAATTTAAAATGTTGAGATCGGCCACATACTCTGTCCGGTTATCCGGCCATTTTATGGCTATCCGGCTATACAACCGGATATATTCGCCATCTGGCCGGATAGTGCAAACACTTTAATATTAATTCCCAAAGTTTCAAATAATACCTATAATAAACAAAATGAATATAATCATATATATATATACTATATAATATATATCATATATATATATATATATAATATATATATATATATATATTATATATAATTATAATATATATATATCTATCATATTATATATAATATATATATATATAATATAAAAAAAAAATATATATAAAAAAAAAAAAAATATATTATATATAATTATATATATATATATATATGAGTATATAAATTTTAATCTATCTTTTTCTTCCCCTTCTTCTTAAGAAGAACTACAACTACAGAACTACAGAACTACAGAGCACAAACTAGCAAAGATTTTACAGTCCACTCAAGGCTTATGTCTGCTAAGTATTTTGTTTATTTAATTTGTTGGATGTGATCTACATTATTTTGTACAATATGGTTCTATCGTGGTGAAACATCAAAGCTATTTAATTACGAAGTTAAGGCCGAAAGTGACGCGATCGTTGATATCACCTTTCTTTTTTAGAACGGATACCTTTGCAAGCCATGAAACACAAAGCTTACTCTAAGGCCGTAATATCTCTTTTACGATGTATTTATAACATTCTTCAAATTATTCAATTGTTCTAGTTTTGCAATCTTTACAATATTCAGATACTACTAATTCTAGTATTTGAATAAGGTAAAAATCGAGTTGAAAGGAGAAGAAAGAAGAAGAAGAAGAAGAAGAAGAAGAAAAGAAGAAGAAGAAGAAGAAGAAAAGAAGAAGAAGAAGAAGAAGAAGAAAAATTCTCTCTCTCTCTCTCTCTCTCTCTCTTCTCTCTCCTCTCTCTCTCTCTCTCTCTCCTGTCTCTCTCTCTCTATCTCTCTATCTCCTCTCCTCTCTCCTCTCTCGTATGGTACAAAGCAATAGTAATTTTTATCATTCTGGGAGATCCCTTTACTTTTCGAAGCATTCAATAATTGAATTGACCCATCAACCAACCGCTCCACTGCACAATTAATTTCCATCATTAAAGTTCCATTGTAAATCGTATACCATTCACACACTTGAATATTCTAATCTCATACGATCACACACACATACACATACACATACACATACACATACACCGCACGCACACAAACTCTCTCTCTCTCTCTCTCTCTCTATATATTATATATATATATTATTATATATATTATATATATATATCTATATATATATGTATATATATATATATATATTATATATATATATATTATAATATATAATATATATATATATATATATATATATCATATATCGTATATATTATTAATATATATATATATATATATATATATATAGTAGTATACACAACATTTGGGACGCACTTATCTAACCACAAAACCGCAAAACTGATAACAAGGCGAAGAACAGAGAGACTTCAAAGGGTGCCGCCATAAAAGGTCACTTCAAAAGTGACCGCAAGCCACGTGCCTCTATAGGCTATATTCTATATTCTATATATATATATATTCTATATCTATATAACTGATTATTCTAGCTTCTAGCACGTGGCCGACCTATATTGTAGAATACATCGGTCTTAGTGTCTAACCCTAGGTTATTGGGGTACGGGGAGTCGATTGGTGTATATTAGAAGGTGCTAGGATGGTTCCTTCTATGAGTTATTACCCACCCCCCTTTTCTAGCCTTTTCTAGCATGACATGTCCTACGTCATCGAATACACCCGGCATTAGTGCCTACCCCTAGGTTATTGGGTACGGGGAGTCGATTGGTGTGTATTAGAAGGTGCTAGGATGCTTCCTTCTATGAGTTATTACCCTACCCCCCTTTTCTAGCCTTTTCTAGGCATGACATGGTTCCTACGTCATAGAACACGGCTAATAATGGTGTCTACTCCTAGTTATAAGTGTAATGAGGATTCCCGATTGGTGTATATTAGAATGTGCTAAGTTGGTTCCTTCTACGAGTTAGTAACCCCCCCCCCTTTCTAACCCTTCTATTACGAATATACGAGGTGAACGGAAATACTATCCGATATTTGTTATCGATTAGTACATTAATCGACACTGTTGATCGATTCCTGTGGTTTACGAAGGAATCGATTCATTCCTAACAAGAGTTAGTCATTAGACATTACCCCTATCCCCCTCTTCCTAAACATTTTTTTGTTTATGTTGCTATGAAACCGAGCTCGGTGTTGTCTAGTATGTTTTGAGGTATACCGAGTCGATTGCCGCTATTGCCGAGCGTGGCGTTTCAGCCGTTGCGTTTTTAGAACGCACCAACATGCGTTTTTTTCGTAGATGGCGTACCCTTCGTCAAAAACCTATCATGACGGGTGTCAAACAGGGGTAGAATGTCTCAAAAATGAGATTCCGTAGTTACTTTCCCGAACGCCAGAGTCCCATGGCCCCAGCCGGGGTTCATTTATGGGTCAAGAAATCTGACGCATAAAATGACACTATCTTAGCAAAGAAAGGCTGTAGAGTCATCGTATCTTTTCAACTGGCATGTCTTCCTTTAATGTTTACAACATTGTTGCATCCAATGTTTCAGACCGCTACGGTCCAAGATGGGGGGAGGGGGTCCCAGCCCCCAAAACCTTTAAAATGGACTTAGAAAGCTGAAAATTGGGTGAGTGTATAGAAGAGAATAAATGAAATAGAATGGCTATGGTAAACTAATTGGCGAACCATACTGGAGCCGGAACCGGAGCTGGTGTTGCGGTGACGCATGGGAATTCAGGGCTCTTAACCACATATTGAACAAATGAGGTGTGTCTAATATATTTTTCATGGTGAGAGATTCATTTTTGAAGGGTTTCAGTTGGCAATAGACCTGATTCTTCAGCTTCTTTCTAGCACGACATGTCTACATCTTAGGAACAACCCCATATTATACCTACCCTATGTTATAGAGGTACGGGTAGAGTCGATTGGTATATATTAGAAGATGTTAGGATGCTTCCTTCTACCAGTTAGTACCCACCCTTTTCCTAGCACTTCTAAGCATGAATGTCCTACGTCTAGAATACACTCTAATATAGTGTCCCTACCCCTAACTGTTTTGAGGTATGAAGGATTCGATTGGGTTGTGTATTAGATAGTTGTTTAGGGAGGTTCCTTCCCTTCTACGATTAACCCCCTTTAGGTCGCTTAACCCCCTTTTTTTAATGTTTTGGCCTTGATATTTTGGTCTTGGCCTTGATATTTCGGCCTTGATACCGTTCAAGCCTGAAATTGCACCCCTTTCATAAAAGTTCGTGAAGGATTAAGTGAGATTAAGTCGAGCACATGTTAGGTACCTTGACGCAGTACCTGTTGTAGGAACTGTCCTAACATGGGGTCATGTAGGTTACTGTCACCTAACCTCTAACCTACACCTACACAACACACACACACACACACTAAGGCTACTTATCACACACACACACACAGCACACACACACACACTAACTTATAACCACACACGCACACCCGCTAGGCTACTTATACACACATACACCCACCCATAAGCACTTAAGCTCACACATATACCTACACCTACACTTACAACTACACCTCACACACACACACAACACATACACACACACAACATACAGTGACACTTATACCCCAAATACAACACCCATAGACACTTACACCACCCATAGACACTTACACTCAACCATTAGACACTTACAAGACTCACTCCATGAGACACTTACAGCTATACTCACCCAATATACACCCCTACACTCAGCAACAGCACACACACCATACAACACACACCAACAGTGTGTTCCACCACACACACACACACACATTCAATATTTTTGATGCCTCAACTTTTGAAGTCGCCCTCAGCTTGACTGCCTCAACTTTGATGCTCAGCTTTGATGGGCTCACTTTGATGCCTCAGCTTTGAATGCTCCTCGATATTTTGATGCCTCAGCTTTGATGACTCATGTTTGGTATAGAGGAAAAAGAGGAGGAGGAGGAGGGAAGAAGAAGAAGAAGAGAGAAGAAGAAGAAGAAGAAGAAGAAGATAGAAGAAGAAAAGAAGAAGAAGAATGAAGAAGAAGTCTGCATATGACGGAAGCATATGAGCCGGAGGCCGGAGCCGGAGTTTGTGATGGCGGAAGTCCAGACGGAATTCTGACACCAGGTTGCAATTGAAAGTCAATTGAGATGTGGTTTTTTATATATATAATGTTTTTCAAAGAACATAGATTCCGAATTTTGGGTTTCGTACCCCAAAATGAGTTCGAGGACCCCTTTGAGTGGATCCTCAGCTGGAAAAAGAAATTACAGAGTACACAGGACAGAGAAAAGATGAAGGAAGGAAATAGAAGTTTCGTAAGATAGAACAAATGAGTCATTGGAGCTATCGGTATCGGCACCGGTGCAAGGCCGATGCGGTGCCGAGTTAGTAAATATGTGCTTATCACTATAATATTAGGGTGTTTATATATGTTTTCAGTGATGTAGAATATGAAAAACATAGTTTCAATACACTCAAAGGTGTCTAGGGACACCAATTGAGATGGGGCCGAACCCCAAAATGTGGTTTTTACCCTTTTAAATGAAATTTTAAAAGGATATAAGTTAATAATACATAGACTTACGCTCTATCAACAGCCCTATGTTGCATAAATATATGTAACAACAGCCCTATGTTGCATAAATATATGTAGCAACATCCCTATGTTGTACAAATATATGAAACTTAATACAGAGAACTTAAGTGGTACTCTCTTAATCATACACAATGGTATTCATATGTTGCACAACTGAGATATTCAAGTCAAAACTTGAACTCGACTTGTTTAATGTATGCTATATCAAATCCATATATAAAGATGTTGTGTGTGTGTATGTGTATGCATGTGTATGTGTGTATGTGTATGTTTAGTTAGAGGTCGTATACACATAGTCTTACATTTTTATTTCAAACTGAGGCATTTTATTTATAGAAAAGCTGTTTCATTACCAAAGTTAGAGTTAAAGTTAAAGTTAGAGTTAAAGTTAAAGTTAAAGTTAAAGTTAAAGTTAAAGTTAAAGTTTCATGTTGGAGGATAAGATTTTAAATTTTTCATGTATTAAATACAATGTTTTTTTTGAAAAACATTGTCTTTTGATGAAAAACATATGTTTTTTTGAAAAACTTTGTCTTTTGATGAAAAACATTTTTATATTTTTTGAAAAACATTTTTTTAAAAAACATCTGTTTCTAGAAAAATATTTGTTAACATTTCCACGAAAAACCATGATTTTAGGGAAACTCATAAAGCATTAAAGCAGTAAAACACTACAAGCAAACAGCCTCCAGGGGCCCCATCCCCCCCCCCCCCCCACCTCATGTTTTACTGCTTTACGCTTTAACATACTTACTAATAAAAATATATGTCCCTACCCTTTTTTTCTGTTCAATCATATACATTTGTATTTCACATTACCCGTTTTCTAAACTTTTTTTTAAAAAACTTAGACTTAAATAAATATATTTTAAATTGTAGCACTAAAGAGACATGGTGGTGTACCTTTTATATATATTATATTATATATATATATAATATATTTAATATATAATATATATTATATATATATATATATATATAATATATATATTATAATATATATAAAATATATATTAAAAAGCTACATTAACAAATTTCCATACTTGACAGCGTAAAGTAACTAACATAGAATACAAAAACGTAACATATTGCCACACTTTTTCCATGCAGTACTCCTTAACATATCAATGGGTTAATTTTTCATTTAACATAGTAATATTTTAACAAAAATTTATCGTATCCTAACCTAACGATTGTAATAAACTAAGAATAAATCGCACACACACACACACAACACACACACACACACACACCCACACACACCAACAATATTTGGCAAACGTAACAAAGTTTTCACATTAATAAAGCTAACATAAACATCACCTAAACAAGATAATGTACAATAACGAAAACCATAAACATACTTTAAGCACGAATAAACAGCTAACATTAACAAATTTCCAACTTAACAGCAGTAAAGTAAACCAAATAGCATCAAAATACGTAACGCTATTCCAAACTCTTTTCATACATGTTTTAACATATCATGTTAATTTTACATTAACATAGTAATATTTAAACAAAGATTTAACGTATCCTAAAACCTAACTATTGTATGAAATTAAGACATAATGCCACACACATGTCAACACACACACACACACACACACGCACAATACGAATATATGTCAACGTAACAATGTTTTTAGCAATTAATAAAGCAACATAACGCAACACCTGAAACAAGAATATAAATTAACAACGACAAAATTTAACAATACCTTAACACGAATAAACTGTTTACATTAGCAAGTATCATAACCCTGTCTAATTTATCATACTGACTAACGAATAAATTCTAACTTAACCAAGTCTACACATTTAAACACTATGTGTTTAACAAAAATTCATTTTTAAGATACTTGCACAACTTCTCCAAGTTCAAATCTAAAAAACGAATATAACGATAAACATAAATCTCGAGAGAAAAGAAGTAAGGGAATATTTACTGGAACAAACCCAAAGTCTAAGAGATAAGGGATATTTCAACCAACCAAACACGGAAAGGTATAGGATAATTCAGCCAATCACAGAGTAGGGCAAATATAGATAACGGATATGTTCCAACGGGAAAGTAGCAGCCAAAGTCCTTACACTAGTATATCTATATATATATATATATATTAAATTATTATTATATAATAATATATATATATATATATATATATATATAATATATAAATATATATATATTATATATATGGTAAACATATACATAGGATACGCCCCCCTATGTAAAATAAAAGAAATCCAAAATAGCATACATAATAAAATATATAAAGGAATACATCTTCCACCGAGAGATACCCCGGGGTTTCACCCCTTGCTAGATGAATGAATCCCCCATGGGGCATCACCCCGAAGGAGCGTGTAAGCAGGCATTACCCTCCTTCGGAGGGTAAGTCCCTGCCCTTCGGGCTGAGACCCCATGAGGGATTCATTCATCTAGCAAAAGGGGTTGAAACCCGGGGTATCTCTCGGTGGAAGATGTATTCCTTTATATATTTTATTATGTATGCTTATTTTGCATTTCTTTATTTTACCATACGGGGGGTAATCCTATGTATAGTGTTTACCATATATTATATATATTATATATATTATCATATATATATATATATATATATATATATATATATATATATATATATATATATATATATATAGTGTAAGACTTTGGCTGCTATTTCCACGTTGGACATATCCGTTATCTATATTTGCCCTACTCTGTGATTGGCTGAAATATCCTATACCTTTCCGTGATTGGTTGAATTATCCCTTATCTCTTAGACTTGTGTTTGTTCCAGTAATATTCCCTTATCTTTTCTCTCGAGATTTATTTTATCGTTATATTCGTTTTGATTTGAACGTGGTAGAAGGTTGTGCTCTTGTCTTAAAATGATTTTTTGTAAATATTACTCATGCTTAAATGCGCAAATAACTTTGTACTGTTACGCATTATCTCGTTAGTCAGTATGAATAATTAACAGGGTTTGATAAATTTTTGCAAAAATAATTAACAATGTTAATGGTTAAAACTTAGCATTGAATATGTTAAAGGATAATGCCTGAAAAAAGTGTGGACATAGGTTACGTTTTGTATGTAATGTTAGCCTGTTTACTGTTGTTAAGTATGGAATTTTTGCTAATGTAAACAGTTTTATTCGTGTTTAAGGTATGTTAATTTTGTCGTTGTAACAATTTATATTCTAGTTCAGGTGTTGCTAATTGGGGGGGGGGGGTTTGGGCCCCCTTTTTCTTTTCATTTTTTTAAAATTTGGTTTTTTAAAACCATTGTTTACGTTGACATATATTCGTATGTGTGTGTGTGTGGTGTGTGTGTGTGTGTGTGTGGGTGTGTGTGTGGGCGTGTATTCTTAATTCATTACAATAGTTAGGTTAGGAAACGATAAACTCTTTGTTAAATTATTACTATGTTAATGTAAAATTAACATTGATATGTTAAAGACAATGTATGAAAAAGTGTGAATAAGTTACGCTTTTTGTATGCTATTTTGGTTACTTTACTGCTGTTAAAGTATGGAATTTGCTTAATGTTAGCTGTTTAATTCGTGCTTAAAGTATGTAGGTTTGTCGTTGTACATTATAATTTGCTTAGTTTGGTAGATGTATCGTTTAGCTTTTAATTAATGTGTAAACAACTTTGTTACCTACCTTCCCCTTCCTTTCGGCCGGTTAAGTCCTAAGCAAATATTGGGGAATAAAATATAATCCTACACTGTGTGATGGTGACTAGACTGAATTTTTCAATTCCTACTTATGTTTTTACCTTACTAAAGCATAACTAATCGTTAATACGATAATCAATGTTAATTTTATTATAGATAAAAAACATTATACTTTATGTATGAGCAGTAATTTCACGTGGATGTTATATAGTAAAATTAAACATTGCAAATGTATTGAAAGGATATGCTATCAGAATAAAGTGTGCATATATACTTATTACGTTACTTGTAGTATTCTTATGTAGTTTACTTGTAGCTGCATGCTTAATAGTAATGAAAGAAATCTTTAATGTGTAATAGTTCAGGCTTAGATTTATTATAATATATATCGCCTATATATAACTCATAACAGTATATAATATATATATATAACTAGTAAATGAGTTAACCCATTTTCAATATTATCATTAAATAGTATATAACATAATAATATAGTATTATTATTATTATAATAATCATATTTATAATAATAATAAGTACAAAGGTCTAGCAACCATGTACTCTAAGTGTTACATAATACTAAAATATATTCTAACTTAACGTCTATAAAATAATCTATTAGAAAAATAAAGTTATACTTATGAGTACAAGAGGGTACGAACTGGTGCAACATAACACACATGTATATATAGACATATACGAACATTGAGCAAGAAAAAATAAAGAGGAAGTGACATGTACTATATCTTTAATTTAATTCAATATGTTATCCAATATACTGTAGACAGCAGTTAAGTACCAAAAGAATAGCATAAGCAAGATACGATAACCCTATAAGATATCGACACCTTTATGCTCTAACAAATGAGGCTGGGGATCGGGGAGGTGGGGGAGGAGGCTCCCTGGAGGCCTGTATTGCTGTATTTTAGAATCTTTGCATTTACATTAACTGCTTTAGTGAGTCCCTTATAAATCAATGTTTGGTCGATGGAAATTTTTTATCAAATTTTTCTCTCTAAAGAGAAAACGATGTTATTTACTCTAAAAAATGTCTTTTCATAAACATTAAAAACTTGTTTTTATCATCAAAGAAAAGGTTATATTTTGCGACAAAACATAAATGATTAGATATTTCAAACAAACAGACATGTCTATTTCTACAACAAACAAAACATCTTGTCAACATTTCATAACACTGACAAAAAACTATAAACCCTACTCTACCTTCGACATGAAACTACTACACTACAACACCGTATCTATAAACTCTGATATATAACTTGGTTATTCTCACACAGGTTACAATGTTTTATTCTACCTTATTAACTACTAACTTTTAAAAGCCCTTTAACATCTAAACTTTGGATGAATGCAACAACCCAGCTTTTCTATAAATAAATGAACTAAGATAGATAACCTCAAAGATTTAGAAATAAAAATGTACAAACGGACATATGTGAGAAAATTAAACTCACGACTACTCTAACTATAAAAATACATACACCAACGAATAACAACACCATACGAGCATTTGCCATTACATCATCTAATGCAAAAGAGCTCCATACCTTAACAACACCAAGTAACACACACAGCACACACCTATCTTTTAATATATAGGCAATTTGATCTAGCATACCATTATACGATGTCGAAGAAAATTTTAAGTTAGGGCTTCGAGAGATAATGCTGAGTTGTGCACACACATATGAATACCATTTGTGTAATGATTCATGTTAGAGTTCAACTTACCCAGTTCTCTGTATATTAAGTTTCATATCTATTTGTTATCAACATAGGATGATTGCTACAATTTATTTCATGTACAGCTATCTAAGGCGGTTGTTACATATAATTTATTTGCAACACACTAAGGTGCTAAAGAATTGATCGTAAACTGAGCAGTTAATTTTCATATGTATTAATGTTCAAATATAATCCATATAAAATTTCATTTAAAGGTGTAAATAAACCACATTAAAATTTGGGAATCCGCCTCATCATTCAATTGTGTCCCTAGATCACCCTTTTAGAAGTGTATTGCTATAAACATATTGGGGACATTTAAAAATGGAACGGGCGGGAATAGAACGAGCATATAAAAATATTGTCCCATAAACGCGTCTACTTAGAGAATTAAACGCCCATAATATTACTAAGACTCTTGCACCGCATTCGGCAGTGTTATTTACTGGCTCGAGCAATACACTTTGGCTCCAATGAACATTCTGTTTTATCATTACGAAACTTCTATGCTTACTACTTCATCTTTTCTCTGTCTCTGATAACTCTGAGATAAAAATTTTTTCCTTTAATTTTTCCAGCTCGAGGAATCCACTCAGGGGGGTCCTTCGAACTCGAGATTTTTGGGAGTTAACGAACACCAAAGAATTCCGGAATCTATAGGTCTCTACTTTGAAACATAACTATTTACTACGATATACAAAACTCGTCAATTGACTCTACAAAATATGCCTAAACTGAGTAGCTCACAGGAATATCCAGTCTGACTACCGCTATATACACAAACATCCGAGCTCCGGCATTCCGGCAATATGAACTCCGCCATATAAAGACCTTTGCTTCTATGGCATTCCATTCTATGGCTTCTTCTATACGTTCTTGGATTATTACTTTCCACTCCTTCTTCTTTACTCCTCTCCTCCTTCTTTTTGTGTCCCAGTAAAACATAGTCATACACATAAAGCTGAGAGCATCCAAAAAAAATATAGAGTTCTACATACAGAGTACAAGTCGAAGGCAGTTCAAGAGATTTAATGTAGTCCACCCCATTCAACGGAAAGCAGGGAGGTCATACAAGTATGGGAGAGCATCCAATTAGCTGCAGGCTTCAGCAAGTTGAGGCATACAAAAATACTGAATGTTCATGTCGATGGTGAGTGTGTATGTGTGTGGATGTGTGTGTGTGTGAGGCTAAGGTGTAATATGGGTGATTTAATATGGTGTTACAAGGATGTTATATGGGTTGAGCTTGTAAGGTGGTCGTATATGGTTAGGTGTAGCCCTAGTAAGCGTGTCTTGGATAGGTGCGTATAAAGTGTCTTAAGGTGCGGAGCTGTGCTGTTGATAGGTATAAGCATTGTTCATAGTAATGGCATGTCTGGTCGATGTTTGATATTAGTGTTTATATTGATGTGTGAATGATGTTTAGTGGTGTGTAAGTGTAGGTGTAGGTATTAATTAGTTGTGAGCTTAAGGCTATTGAGGTGGTGTGATAATGTTGTGTAATAAGTTAGCACTAGCGGTGTGCGGTGGGTATATAAGTAAAGCCTAGCGGTGGTGTGATGTGTGTGTGTGTTGTGTTGTGTTGTAAGGTGGTATAGTTTAGAGTTAGACATGATAACATATCAATGAGGACTGTATAGTTATGAGTAGCAAAGTTCCCTTACAACAGAGTACTGCTAGTCAGGTACCTACATGTGTCTCGACTTAATATTACACTTAATCCCTTCAGCGAACTTATTTTATGGAAGGTCCAATTTCATCAGAGCTTGCCATAACGAGTAACAACGGCCTGAAGATGATCAGGCCAGAACCGAAATATCTACAGGCCAAAACATCAAAAAGGGGGGTTAAGTCGACCTGACCAAGGCGCGGCTCTTATTGTAAAAAAATTAATAGAAAAGTTTAACAAAAGAAGTGTAGAAGATACAATACACTAAAAATTCATACTAAAAGGACAATACCATTCTAATCATCATCAACCAACATCGACAGTCAGACTCATACCCTCAAGAACATAGGGTATGAACTACTAATATTAGGTTGTATTCCATATGCAACCGTAGCGACCTATGTTCGATTGCCTTAAGAGTGATGCATCACCCTAAGAAAATGTCGAGAGACAATAGGGCTTTGGGTAACTAACTGGTCAGACAGGAAGCATCTAAGATCTATCTACTCTAGGGGCTAGTGTAACGAAACTCAACTGCTAGACACGTAACCTTTGAGAGGGACATCAGGGTTAAGGTAATTAACAATTTTAACTGCTGCGTTGTACAGGTCGCTCCTTCTCACGGAGGGTGTGTACTGGCCACCATCAATTACGGTGGCCGGAGAAGCTTAGAACGAATATCCAGTTATGCTCACTGAAATCCTCAAAAATTAGGAGACATACTACAGCCGAGGTTGAAAAACATATATTGAGTATGACACACAATTATGTCCTAATCACTCGTGGTAGGAGCCTGAATGTCATTGCGTGTTGCAACGCTGCTAACCACCACGCTCCGGGTGTCCGGACCTGACTCGATATATGTGTTCGCCCATATTCGTCTTTATAACATAAGTCACTATATTTTCTATATTTTTAATTTAGGTTCTATCTGTCCTTATTACTGACTCACACTATCCTAATTTTTCAGCTTTCTAACTCCTATTTTTATAAATTTTAAGGGGTTTGGAGCACCCTTCAGACGGGCGCCGCTGACGTGAAGCGTGTTTAGACAACATTTGGATGCAACACCTATGTTGTATGATATCATACTATAGGTATAGATTACCATCGACCAATGTATTGAAGAATGAATAGTACAGAGTACTCATATAATCACCTCTATTTGGTAAAATATTGACTAATTGTGTCTTAATTTTTTGAACCCCATAAATGACCCGGCTGGGGTCATTGAGGGACTCCTGGCGTTCTGGAAGTAAGCTACGGGAATCTTATTTTATGAGATCATTCCTATACCCACCTGTATTTTGACACGCCGTTCAATGATTAGGATTTTTTTTTGATCGAAGGGTACGCTCTTCTAAATATCGACAAATGACCTATATGTTGGTGCGTTACTATAAAAACGTACAAACGGCTGACAACGCCACGCTCCACAAATAGCGGCAATCGATAACACTCTAGTAAATATTTACGGCGGCTCTGTACTTAGGAGCATACATCCTGTATTGGGTTACAAGCTCAATGATAAACAAAAAATTGTGGATGCAGGTGTGGTTTTAGTGTAATGGTCATAAACTAAAGAACTAAATTCTGTAGGAACATGCAATTCGAATTTCCGTCGTATAACCCACAGGAAAATCGAATTTCAACAGGTGTTTCGATGGTATGTACTAAATCGACATACAAAATATCAGATGATATACTTCCCGTGCTCTACATCTCATACGTATTATAATCCTTTGGACTCCCTAGAAGCGTGCTAGAAAGGTGGGTGGTGGGGGGATACTAAACTCGTAAGAAGGAACCAACCTAGCCACATTTGGTCTCTAGATATACACACCAAAATCGAATCCTCATTCACCTTATAACTACCTAGGAGTAGACTACCATTATTAGCGGTTACTATGACTAATGCGCACATGTCCTATTGCTAGACAAAGGCCTAGACAAGGGGGTGTTACGGTGTTATCTAGACTCGCATTATGAAGGGAGAAGAAATCTCAAGTCCACCTTTACATACACAATCCAAATTGACTCCCCGTACTCCACTATAAACGACTCTAGGGGTATGGCACGTAATTTCCGGGTGTACTCGCAAGTGTAATAACGTAGGACATGTTTCCCATAGTCTAGAAATATTGGGTCGTCGCTAGTAAAGTAACTACATTAAGTAATAGGTAACGCATGTCTCTATACACTCTTCCCTGAATATACCCAATCTGAGACTACCCGTACCCAATAATCCGTTATGGGTTTAGAATATGACCGGTGTGAAAAATTCTACACAGAGATATAGGTCGGCACGTTGGCTAGATAGAAAGAGGCCTAGAAAAAGTATTAAAAATCAAAAGTAAAGATTGAATATGATATAACTCCATGCAATATTAGAGAGTATAGCTTACTAGTAGGCATTGGAAACTTGCGGTCACTTTTGAAGTGAGCCTTGGAATTTATGGTCGGCATCTTCCTTTTTGGAATTCCTATCTGTTCTTACGCCTATTGATTTTAATCAGTTTTGCGCGGTTTTGTGTGTTTAAGAATAAGCGTCCCAACTGTTGGTTAGTATAATTAATAGAAGTTAAATAAAATATAAACTATTATTATGATTAATGTGATATAGTCAATTTGTATCAGCATAAATTTTATAAGTCTCAAGTATAGTATATAACCTTTAAGTATATACAACGGGTATTTAATGAATATATACTACTTATTTATTGAAGGCTAAAATATGTATATAATAACAATAAGTATATTTGATATTTATATATATATATTAATATAAATCGTGTTTATAAGTATGATTAATAAAATTATGTATTTAATGTATGTGTATCGAGAGATCCGCATCAGTACGAGTCAGAATTGTCCACTTGTCATGATTTTTTTACACCTACTCGTAAACAAATTCTCCATCATATCACTATTTTTAAATGTATTCACAGTGTTATATTATAGACTATGTTATATATATACTATTATATTAATTAACGGTATAATTTTATACATATTATCTGTATGATACTATTAATTGACTGTATAATTAATTATCGTATATTATTGATGTTAGTTGATGGTATAAAGTATTGTGTATATTAGTGTTATATTAGTGCTTGTGCATGTTGATTCAGTACGGGCTAATTATACTTATAATATAATAATTACTTATTAATAATTATTTTTATTATAACTATATTAATATATATAGGTCTTAGTGAAATGGCAAACACACAATGTATTGAATAGAAATCTTTGTAGTCTGATACTAAAAATTAACATATCTTGTGACCACGATGCAAAAACTGTATTTACACATAATTATATATAACGCACATTTTGCCACCTTTTTACGTGTTCGTAAAGAACACTTATTCGTACACTCGTCATCGAATCGCCATCAGTCCCACTTCAATTTTACCCTTTCGTGACAAGATAGGCACGCATCCAATTGAGCATTTATATTTTTTCCCCTCTCGAGAACATTCTACTTTGTACCCATTTTTGTAGCAGCTCAGTGTTATCTTGTTATATATAGTTGATTAATTACATAATTTATCTTTTGCTTGAGATGATTAAAGCGAGAATGATAAAAGGAAAATTTCATGTATCAATATCATAAATTGATAATGATTTCATTTTCGACTTATAATACTTTAAATATCATTCGTTTATAAGATTTGCAACATTATAGCAAAAAAGATAGTTAGTCTTAGAATTATATAGTAGGTTATTATGTCATACGAGTATTTAGTTATAATATCACTATATTATATATAATATTATTATCTTAAGTATATTATTATATTAAGTAGTTAGATCGTTATAGTATATATATAGCTTATTTTAATTAATTATTAGTGCGAAAACTTTGTTACGTATAAGTTGCCTATATAATACACTATATAAAATCATTCCTTATAACTATTGAGTGATATATGTAGTATTATAGTGTGATGTGTTGTTATGATTGTTGTGATGTGTGAGTTTGTAGTTTGTATTGTATTACAGCTACACTATTTATTTCCCGCTAAGCCGCTTGGTTAGTCGTGTAACGTGTCATGTCTACAAAATACCGTATTTATGGCTCATTCGATGATTGACCCGTCACTCCAATGACTCCTCCAATTCGCTATTTTCGAGTCTATCATCGCTTCAACTATCGTCTATACACTGTAATTCCTACCACATCAACTCATATGCATACTCTCTGCCTCGTTTCCAGCAGTTTCTGAATTGATTCCATCCAATCCACGTATCTACTTCTTCACGTGATAAAAGCATCGTGACCACTCTTCCATCTCCTTCCTATTACCTCCGACCCTCGCCTATATTGTTATCTTCTTTCCGTTAATATCGCCACCTCTCTGCCTTCCATGTCTCTTTATGCTCAGATGTTCAAACCACTCCTTAACATGCCCTTACTCCGCTCTTTTCGCGTCACCCCAAACATGTCTTCACACATCTCTCTCTTATTACCCGGAAATCCTGGAATTCTCTCTAACTCTTTACTACCTCGCAGCATACCGTCTCGGAACCTCTTTCATCTCAAAGCACTTCAATTTCTTCTTGGTACGCTAGCATTCAACCCCCATGTTTAACACCCATATAACAGATTTTCACAAATTTTTTTTTTCAAACATACTGTTTATCTTTATAGTTATTATGTGGATATAAATCCCCCCTCTCCATAAAATTCCCTCAAACCACTCTAATTTAGCTCTCATTCCTTCTCCTACTCGTGAATCTATCTCTTCCTTTCATCCTCTCCTTCCTTACCACTAAATTCCATCCCTAAATATCTGAAAACTTTTACTTCTTCTAATATACACCTCCTACACTAATCTCTAACCCCATCCCTCATCTGCTGTCCTCCTCCTCAAACACTAACACTTTACTCTTACCTGAATTTATTTTAAGCCTGTCCACACACTCTCTCCAACTCCTTCACCAAATACTACAGTCCTTCTGAATTCTTCGCCACCAAGGTAGTATCATCCATCCGCAATAGTAAACATGTTCACATATAAACTTATAGTATAATATAATAATATAAATATATATATATATTCTATATATTATATATTAATTAATATAATATAAATATATATAATAAAAAGGTCCTAACCCACATGTCCTTAAGTGTTACAAAATAAAATATATTGTGATAATAACATAACATCATT